>SNQJ01S0056157.1:2696-44062 GCA_010110895.2 Picea sitchensis
CCCAAGCATAGGTATGCCTGCCTTGGGTTTTGAAATATGTCATGATATTTGTTGGATGTTTGTGTGCAGCTTCTGTCAGGTTCTCTGATTCTATACCCTTTCTTGAGCATCTACAAAGTATTTTAGTTATCAGTTGGCATATTCTAACTTCATACTTTGGGGGGCATTCTGTTACACGTCAAAATTGCTCAGCTGGATAAGTGTCGCATTGTTCCTCTCAATTGTTGTAAGTGTCACATCTTCCCCACAACTTTCACAAGTGTCGCAAGTTGGTCACTAGTGTCGCAAATGATGTTCAGACATACTGCCATGTCAATGACACTAAGGAGGCACTTATAACATCTCATATGACTGATTTGAAGGAAGAGAACTGGTCTACTGAATTCAAACAAATCTTGACACCTGAAAGGAACCCTGAAACAAAGGTTTTGAGGGGGAGCACTCCCCTACTTCATCTCCAGAAGCACTGGCGCTCCCCTATAGTACTCCAGGGAGCGTTATAACGCTACCCAACCCCTTTTGAAGGAGTTTTTCTCATATTGAGAGTGTTGGAGCTTCCCTAAGGCTTAACAAGGAGCACTACAATGCTTTGATGCCCATTCTAAGGGAGTGCTGCCTAATTTGAGGCAGTAGTTGGCCCGTTGAGGAGAATGAGGGGAGGATCTTTCGAGATTAGGAGGCAGTTGTGCTCGAATTCTTGGTTTCATCAATAGATCCCTGATCCAAGCAGAAGGTTCCCAACTTGTTCTAAAGATAACTCAAGAGGTTAAGCTCCTCTTAACCTATATAAACAGGCTCCATGATGGTGGAAAGGGAGGAATTGAAGTTATGAAACTTATGATCTTGGAGGAAACTTACATTCAGCCAAAGGAGAGTGATCAGTGAAGCTGTTGTTATCCAGGTTGTGGAGCTTTCAGGCAAGGGTTAGACGAAGGGGACTTGACGAAGCCGTCGCATTCACATCTACGATTGTAAGTACTGTTGTCATTATTCTCATCAATATGACAAGCTTGGATTGTTTCTTTCTAGTTTGTGTCTAATGCCACATGAACTTATCACTAGTTGATAGATTTGTTTTCAAGCTAATATCAATAGAGTAGGAAGCGGTCGTATCTTTCTTTGTCCACAGAACTCAGCGAGGAGTAAAGGATTGGAGCGCAACTCGGAGCGTGCAGGGACAAACGTCGATAAGAAGGTACTTCTGTCATTCTTCCTTCTCATGTGTTAGTTTAGATAGATTTGAAAGGAATTCATTGTCCATGATAAGAATTTTTCTGTCTAGGGTTAAGTTCAAGCTCTAGAGGTGATCTACCTATCCACAGGGAGATTTTCCTAAAACACTTGGCTCTTTTATTATGGTAGTTCTGCATTTTTGACACTGCATGCTTTCAATTCCCCTCTTATGGGTAAGATATATATGAGGAGAACTAGATCACTACAGGCTCTACAGCTTGCGATATAATCCTTAGATCTACCTTCTCTCGTCTCCTATATCTCAATAACTTACAAAATGGTTCACACAGTCAAAAACATTACATATTGCATTCTCTCATGCATACCTACAATAATAAAAACTAATAGCGAACAACAACAACAACAAAAACTAACTAACAACAACCAACCCTCTATAGTACTTACATATCTATATTTATACATTTTGGGCTCTTCAACCTTCTTACAAAACATTACCAAAAACCTAACCCTACTGACATTAGGTATTCCTCCCATGCGCGTGTTGTTCTTCCTCCAGCTGTCACTTTCCTTGTGCACACTTTCTTGCATGCATGCGTTCTATTCTTTCACCAGCTGTTACTTCAGTTTCTGCATGCTTTCTTTCCCACGATCGTCCTTCTTTCCACTTCGGCCTGGTGCCAACAGGCCCCCAACACTGAACTATGACTCATCCCGAGTCACCTAATATTTCTGAGCTTCCTCGATCTCCTTGGTGATAGTCTGGAACTTTTCCTGCAGCTTGACTAATTTTGTCAGTGCCTACACAGTCTTCTCCTTGATGGTGTCCACTACCTGAACTTCCACTTCATCACTCATCAATCCTGCACATTATAGTTGGGTTTTTGCTATCTGTGTTCTAGCTCCTTCTACATGTGCAAGTACTTCTCCTACCCATTCCTGTAATAGTTCTATTTGAGCCTGACGCTCCAGTTTCTGTGTTTGGGCAGTGATAAGTTTTTCCTGCATCTTCTTCATCTCCTGTGTTCCTTTGACTTGTTCTGGGATTGGTATGGTCTTCTGTCTCTTCTTGATTTCTTGGATTGCTACATTGATCCTTTCCTCTTCCTTTTCCCAATGTTGGACCTATGGATCCTCCTCCAGTCTTATCCAAAGTTGCGTTGCTTTATCGAACAAGTCAGTTGTCGTGCTAACCTGCTTCTCCATATCCTGTAGTTGCATTTTTTCTTCCTTCTTCCTTTTCTCCTTCACTGCTGGTGGAGTTGTTGGTCTGATCTGTTCTCTAAGATTCTTGATCTCCTTCTGATACTAATCAATTGCTTGTGCAATCTGGTCGATCTTTTCTACGTATGGGAGTTCATTTCCTTGTACAGTGCTTGGAAGTTTCCCAAAAATTTATCCCACTCTTCGTTCCAGTTTGTTTATGCGCTCTTTCTCTTCCTTAGTTTTGGATTTGGCCTTTTCACAGACTTTTTCCAGCACTTCCCACTTCTTTGTTGTTTGTTGTAGCTTGACTAAGTTTTTATGTGCCCGAGATTGTACCTCGTGGTCGACGCTAAACTGTACTTTGTGTAGTTTCCTTGATGGAATCCATGTCAAGACTAATTGGATGTGGTCCAAGTCCTTCAATGGTGTATGTCCCACGATTCCATCCATGCACAACATGCTAGGTTTGATTTAGATCATTGCGTTCGTGTGTGGCATTGGAAGGACTGGGTATCCTTCTTATACCTCCACTCTTTATTTGGTATATGTTGTCGATGGATCTATGCCTCTACTTCTACTTGCTCTCTGGGCTTCCCCTAGTTTCTTGAGAAGTTGTCCCATTTCTATCATCTCTTTTTGTAGTTTATCCCTGTGATGTGCTGCGTGATCAAAATCTTCTGCTAGGCAATCCTGGACCATTCTAGCGATCATCTCTCCATTATCCTCCATGATCATATAGTCTAGTGATGCTTGTTGTGCCTTTGATTTCTTGCACGTGCCTGCTTCTTACACAACTGGTCTTTTCATTAACCCTAGTTCCTGTGTGATGGCATTTGGGGCAGTCTCTTGTGCTCCCTCAACCTGTTTCTGTTGTCCATTGGTTGGTTGTGTGGTCTCTTTCTTCCCTTTATAGCTCCCTAGCTACTTTGACCCTTGGTCTGCCTGAGTCAGCTTGTTTTAGCCCATCCTTGGTTTCTTGGGCATTGGGATTTGCGGAGGCTGTGTTTCCTCCTGTGTAGTCTCTCCTTCTGTTGTTTGTTCTGGTACTTCGTAGGGAATGGATGGGATTCTCCATTCATCAGGCCATTAACTGATGACAATTTCGATATCACCCTCTGTGATGCAGTATCGCATCTTTAGCCACTATTTCTCTGGATCCTTCCTTAGTTGTATCCACATGGCTTGACGTGTAGCCCAGAAGTTAGCGATGTCTACATATTGCGTGACAGCCTCTGGTGTTATTATCCATGATTGACTGATAGATTCTTGTATGTCCCATAGGTATTCTTCAAACACAATTCCATTCTCCCTCTTATTCTTGGCCTATGACCTGGATCTCAGTAATAGATATCTCGCTCCCGCTGGCTGCGGTCTAATACAAAAAATTACATACTCTAGTTCCCTCCACCCCATGAAGGTTATGAGGGTGATCAGCCATGAGTAATGGAATTTTGTACCTAGGTTCTGCACATCCCTACAGTCCACTTGAAACAAGTTCAATATATATGGCACCCAACTCACGGAGGTGCCTTCTACGCACTGAGCTGCAACTGCAATGACTCCTACTAGTACTTCATCTTTGTGACCTTTTCGTAACAATTTGTAGGATAAGATATTTGCACCCAATTGTGTAGCTACATTGTTGATCTGTTTGGTTATAATGCCTCTTGTTCCCCTAGAGGTACCATATTTCTTCTTCATTTCCTATGATAACACTTTCTCCTTGGATTTATCGTCCAGAATTAGTACTAGGTCCATACCCCAGATGGCTAGTCCTATTATTTGCATGATAAGCTCAACAGTTATGGGCATGGGTTTGTCTAGCCATATATCCCCTCCATGCATGACTGCCAATAGTTGCTTGACGCATGTTGTCATGTACTGACCTCTGCCAAAATGTGGTAGTTTGAGAAAACCTAAAATTCCTGTTTTGTCCAGTCTAGCTACCCACTAGTGTGGCTGGCTGATTGTTTCTCCAAGTCGATTTACGACTATGTTCTACAAAAAGACCCTCAGCGCAAGTTCTGGGTACTTGGTTTTTTATGATACGTCATGGTCAGAATACTTGATCTTCCCGACATGACCCAGTAGTTGTGGGTCTACTTGTACTCCCTCTGGTATGCGTGGTAGCACAATCTCTATTGTAGGCTTCTTGTGATATGAGATTAGTATCTGAACTCAGTCTTCCTACTGTGGTGCTTGGTTCAAAGTTAAAACAACTCCCGGTTGCTCCCCTGTAAGCCACTCTGGCAAAGTCGAGGTAGTTCCAGCGGTCTCCTCTGCTGGTTCACCAAGGCTAGTGCTTGCGACTCGTCTACTTGCCCCTCTACTCGCAGGTTCTGTGTCATTCCATTAACTTTCGTGGCTGCTTCAGTGTGTTCTGGTTGTATTTCCTGTTGTGTTTCTAATTCCTTGTTCTTAGGTTCCTATGCCATTGCTGGCATATCCTCTTTGGTAGCCTTTACTTGTGGCTGTTGAATCTCTTCCAGTATTTGTGTAGGGTTTTTTGGTATCTCCTCTGGAGATGGTATTTCATTGATATCAATGATCTTCGGCTGCTACTACTACTCATTTCCTTCTAGTGGTCCTCATGATCGAGTTTGAACCCTGGTCGATATGACTATATGACCTAGTTCTACTAGCTTCAGAGGTGCCATAGTGGTGATTGTTGAACGTTTGTTGGGTTCAAATGGCTTCGGTGAGCTCTGTGGTCTCTCTCTATTCGTTGTAGATGTTGTTGCTCTCTCTCTATTCTCCTTTTGCAAATAGACTAGTTGCTTTTGTGCCCGCGTGTTGTATGGGCTTGTCATGAAGCTTGTCGAGGATGCTTCCTCCATTATGTGATTAATGCACCATAACTATGGGTTCAATGAATCTGCGGTGGTTTCATACTTGCCATTACCCTTTATTTTTCATCTCCAGTTGGCACATTTAATGCGATATCCCATCAGTCCTTACCGTGCTTTAATTTCATCTCATGTTGTCCTGTCAGCCTGATTTCATCGACTTTCCTTTTCCCATTTGTTATCCTTTTGATATGACTATTGTTCTTTCCTTTTCTGATTTCTTGTTTCGAATGGTATGCATCCTTTCTATCTCTGGCGTGTTGCGCGCTTTTTAGTCTTGTTTCCTTTTTTGTGATTTTTTTTGTTTTTTTTTTCTGCGCGGTGGGTGGTTGACTGTCCTTGTACATCTTTAATTAGCTCCCATTGATCATTCCTATGAGGTCTGCGCCTGCTAAATCTCTTAACTGTACATTTCCTCGATCAATTATAGATTTTACCTCGTAGGTTCCTAGCCAGTGCATTCTAAGCTTCCCTAGGTACTGAAACGATTTGCTATCGTAAAGCAATAGTAAATCTCCTTCCTTAAACATTTTTTTTGTGATGTGTCGATCATGCCAAGCTTTGTCTCTTGCTTTCTACAATTTTTGGTGGAATCCTACCAAGATTCGGTCTTCCTCCATTGACAATAACTGATTCATTCTTTCCTGTACTGTGCCTCATTCTGTCATTTGTGTGATAGCTGCTACACGTAAACTAGGTATTAAAAACGCTAATGGAACTACTGCTTCTTGGCCATAAACTAGTTTGAATGGTGTGTGACCTGTCAAATTTTTGCATGTAGTCCTATATGCCCATAATAATGTTGGTACTTTGAGGTCCCAGTCATCTCTGTCAACATTACAGATCTTTGTCAGTGCTTTCTCTAGAATTTTGTTGAAGGCTTCTACTAGGCCATTTGTCTGTGGATGATAGGGTGTGTTTCTCTGGAGATGAACTTCAAACTCCTTAAGCATCATGCGGATGGTGTTTTTTATGAAGTGCATGCCTTGGTCTCTCATCAAAACTCTTGGGCACCCAAATCTAGTGATTACTTACTCAAACAAGAAGTGTGAAGCTGTCTTTGTGCTGCAATCTTTTACTAGTGCGGCTTCCACCCATCTTGTTAGGTATTCTGTCGTGGTGATAATGTATCTTTCCCTTGTTCTTTTGGTTGGTAGGTTAATTGGTCCCACAAAGTCTATTCCCCATTTATCAAATGCTTGTAATGTCACTTGCGGTTGTAGTGGCATATCGTCCCCTCTGTTGGGTTTGCCTACCCTTTGACAGGCATCACATATCTGACAGTACTCTTTCGAGTCTCTATGGATCGTTGGCCACCATAATCCTGTGCATAGTACCTTCTGTGTGGTAGCTTTTCCTGCATAATTCCCTCCTTATTTTCTGTCATGGGATTTTGCTAAAATTCTTGGTTGTTCATGCTCTAATATGTACCTTCTTAAGATGCTATTGGCTCCCATTTTGTATAGATGTCCTACGATCAGTTGATAGTTGGCTACGTGAACTACCAGGTTCTTCTTCTGCACGATGGTATATTCTTGCGGCATGGTACCTGTGCTCAAGTATTGGATGATCTCTGTGAATTAGTCATCAACAATCTGTACTGAGAATAGCTGTGCATATGGAAAGTTGTCTTCTAAATTTGTAGGTTCTTATCCATTCGTGACTCTTGACAGGTGGTCAGGTCCTGCATTCAGTTTTCCTGGTTTAACTATTACTTTGAAGTCAAATTCTTGAAATAGAAATAAACATCAATAGATTCTCCCCCCCAACAATGGCTTGTTGACTAGGTATTTCAAAGCTGAGTGATCTGTAAACATCTTAAAGTGTTTTCCCAGTAGGTAATGTCTGAAATTTTGCAGTGCGTAAACCATAGCTAGGCCTTCTCTTTCTGTCATGTTATAATTATGTTCCAAGTTTGATATTTGTCTTCTTGTGAACGCTATCGAGTGATCCAATTCTCCTTCTCTTGGTTACACTAAGATAGCTCCAAGTGCTATTGCTGATGCATCTACATGCACATGGAATGTCTTTTCCCAGTCTGGAAATACTAATATCGGTGCAGTAACCATCTTTTCCTTCAATGTATTCAAATTGTGTTGACACTCATCGTTCCATTGATACTTTGTATCCTTCCTTAACAGTTTTTCCATTGGTGTTGTGATCTGCGCATATCCTTTGATGAATTTCCTGTAGTATCCTGTGTGTCCTAATGTTGCTCTTAGCTGGCAAACTGGTTTTGGTGCTAGTAAGTTAACAATGACTGTGATCTTTGTTGGATACACTAGCAAGCCTTGTTTGCATACTATGTGGCCCAATAGTATCCCAAATGGTGTTCCAAATATGCATTTATTGATATTCAGTGATATCTGGCACTGTCTACATCATTCTAGAATCAGTCGTAAAACTTCCACATTTCTTTTTAATAGACTATAAACTGTCTAGTCGTCTAGGTATACTTTGAGAAACTGGTGGATGAACTCATTAAATGTTGCGATGACCACTCTGGAGAATATTGTGGGTGCATTCTTCAGACCAAACGGCATGACTGTGTATTGATAAGATCCCCATTCTGTCAAAAACATGGTCTTGTGTCTATCCTCATGTGCTATCTTAATCTGATGGTAACCTGAGAATCCATCAGTGAATGAGTAATATTCCTATCCCCCCACATTCTCTAACACTTCATCTGTAAATGGTGTAGGTAATGTGTCGTGTAGGCATGCATAATTCAACTTCCTCAATTCAACATATATTCTGATCCCTCTTCCTTGTTTCTTGTCCTGTACTACCATTGGGATTATCCATTCTGATTCCTCAACTGGTTCGATGATGCCAGATTTGAGCATCCTATCGATCTCATCTTTAACTTTCTGTTTATATATGGGATTTAGTCTGTAGGGTCATTGTTTGATAGGTCTTGCATTGGATCTTAGTGGTATCTTCATTTCTCCTAATTCTCCAGCTATACCCAAGGCATCTCTGTAAATGTTGTGGGAAAAAGGTCGTTATATTTGCGCAACAATTTTGTGATTCTTTCTACTATCTTCTCATCCTAGTAATCTCCAATGCTGGCCATTTTGGGATGCTCGACGGTCCCCATGTTAACCTTCTTTATATTGATTGGTGAATAAATGACTTCTGATTATATGGGTGGTCCTTCCACATCTCTTTCACCTTCAACTTCTTTGATCTGAATATTGCATGGATCATCTTCATATGGTGCTTCCTTTTGTACCTGGTAACATGACAACAATTCCTTGACTATCTTCTTATTCCATTGTTGTTCTTCTGTAATAAGTTCTATTTCCAGTTCTTCAATGAATATGACTCCTCTGATCCATTTCAGGGCTGTGTCTATGCTGGGGTTCTCATGCTCGAACGAGAATGTGACTATAATTTTTTTTTGTAGTGTCTTCCATGTCGTAGTTCCTTTGCGCAGTTCCTGGTCTGTATACTAGTTCGCTGGCATGCCCTCTAAAGTATGAATGAAGTGATGAGGCCATTCCTCTAGTGGTGTCATTTTCCACAGTGTTTTCCACTCCTCCAAGTGTTCCGCTGGTGTCCCTAGTCCTTCAGATTTCCATTGTTTGTTATATGTTTGTTTTGCACCAAAATGTATGCATAGTAATTGCTTGCATTGATACCAGTCTGTGATAGTCTCCTTATGTGCACCCCACCATCTTGCGGGTGTGGCCTTTAGTGCTAAATCTAGTACAAGTAGTCTCTAGTTCTCTAATACTTTGTCTTCATATTATGTTAAGAAGGTTTCCAAATGATTTAGTCCGTGGAAACTGGGTGGTTCTTTGATTTCTATGCCTACCCACCTTACTGCACGGTCTATTCTTGCACATCTTCTCATGGATACTTCATGTAGTCTCTGCTATTAGTTTTCTAACCCAGTGTTTGAGTCTGTTGTGCATGAACTAATGCTCCACCAACTGACTACCCCATCTGCAGTTGGGTTTACGTAATCCTCATCATGTGCAGTTGTCATGTACAACTAGCCAATCTCTTCTAAGTCCAAGCAAGTGAGTTCTATGAACCTCTCCCCTTCTGATGGATCTAGTGGTGCTATGACCCTGTAGCCTCTAGACTCAAATGTCATTTTCTTGGTTTTCAAATTAATTATGGTCTAGTTTTCAAATGCCCAATCCAGACCAAGTAGTGTTGGGTAAGGTGTTGTATGATCTACTATTTTGATGACTTCAAAGTCTACTTTAGTGTGCACTCCATCCAGATCTATTGTCACTCCTTTCAGTCTACATATTGGTAGGACTCTATGTTGATTTGCTAGTTTTAATTGAATGGTTGAGTATCCTAATGTTGGTTCTCCCATGCATTTCCATATGGTCTTAGGTATCACATTCACTTCAGATCCTAGGTCTAGTATAATATCTCCCATATTGAAATACCCAATGTTATCATTTAGTCTAAATTTTGTACTTGTTCTTCTTCTTGTGTGTAGATGATTGGTGGTTTTCAGTTCTAGATTTTGTTTTGTCTTGTTGCAACATTTCTCTAGTATTTTTTTGTAATATTTTCACAAATGAAGGATCACTTAACACTTTTACACAAGATTGCAAAAATCGTTTGATAGTACTTACTTGTTCCTTGGGTTGCATTCTATTGGTACGGTCTAGTGATGGCGACATCTCATATTCTGGAGCTTCCTTGGTTTGTTGTGAAGTCGACGCTATGTCCTCCTTCTAAAATTCTTGTCAGACTTCTTTAAATATCTCCTTTTTCTTTTGCGTGTCAAACTGCTTCTTGGGTTCAATTTTATTCTTTACCCATTGGTTCTGTGTTGGTTCCTGTCGAACTGCATCAATTCCTGTTTTCGTTCCTCCATGAGTGACTATGTTGATATTTCATCCATCATCCCTTGCTTCGGCTGAAATCCATTGAACAGTCTGATTGTTCTGATTCCTTTTTTCCTGAATCTTTATTAGTAATTTTAGACATTCCTCTCTATCATGGTCTGATGCACAATAATATATAAAAGTCGCTAGTGGCAGTGGACATTCCTATGCATAATTCCTTGGTTGCTGACAATTGTGACATGTGACTGGTCCTCTACCACGTATGGAACCTCCTCTAGATCGTCCTACTCCTCTGTAGCCTTCGTGATCACCTCTCAGTACGTTACACTGTGGTGCCTGATTATACTGCGTGGTATTGTAATGGGGTTGTGTCGGGTTGTATTGTGGCTGCATGTTGTTGTAGGGTTGTTGCATAGTATTATATTGTTGTTGCATAGTGTTGTATGGGGCTAGGGCTTGATTGAACTGTGGCATTGCTTGCCCAATCATCATTTCAGCATGTACCCTGTATGCGTCTAATGTTCTTTCCCGCATCAGCTCCATAGCTCTGCAATCTTTGTCATCATGGCCACTGACTTAGAAAAGGTGAAATATGAATTATTTGTTACTATCTGGTATTTCTATATCATCATTCAGTGATAAGGGTGATGACCTGGTTTCTTGCATATTTCGCACAATAATCCTCCCTGTGGTAGCGGGTTTGGCATACCTGTCACCATATACTGTGCGAATGTTGGGCATTCATCCTTATGATGTCCTTCCATCCTGCAGGTGGTGCACCAAACGACTTCTCATTTGTCCTTATTCTTATTCTGGTTCAGTTGAAATGTTAAATTCTTTAAATCCTCCTTCAACTCTTCGATAGCTGGGTCCATCTGTTGGTATTGGTTCTCTTCCAGTTGTAAGGCTACCTACAGAGCCTCTGCCTGCATCTAAAACTTTTTTTGTCGTAACAGATATTTTAAGTGTGGGAGTAGTGAGTTGAAAAACAAGTGCCGATGCTGCATATCTATCATAAGGTATTTTAACTTTCCCTTCAGTCGCTTTAATCTCTGATCAATCTCCCATATAGACTCTCATGGTTTCTGTCGTATTTCAATCATCTCGTTCATGTATTGATCCTCTGAGCTCAGCTTCTGGAACTCATTTATCAATAGTTTCTTAATGTCGTCCAGTGTCCTTGTCACCCCAAGGGCACTGTTCATGTCAAGACTCATGTACCAGTCTAGTGCACAGTCTCTTATCATGATCGCTAGCTGCACGAGTTTGTTATCTTCATCAGTGATCTTCTCCGCTTCCCAGATCTTTTCACAAATGAACAGATTCTTCTCTGGGTCTTCTATTGCTTCTCCTCTAAACTCTGGTAATATGATAGTAGGATCGTGTCCTACCATTCTGAATACTGAACTACTACCTCCTCCACACGGTGTAAATACTTGACTGAGGTTGCCTAAATTGGCTCCTCTATTTGTTGCTCCTTGTGTATATGTACTTCCTATTGTCGGACTTCCTCCAAATTGTTTTTGTCTAAACAGTGGTGTTCTCTTTGGTGTATTGGTTGCACATGGGTTTATGGGTTCCACACTGACATTAATATGGATAGGATGGCTACCTTCTCCTCCCATACTTGGGCCTCTTGTTTTCCTCTCATAAGTTGTGCACAAGATTTCCTCAATCTGCTCCACAACCTGGAGATCCTCTACCTCTTCCTCATCGCTTGCCAAGCCCTCCCTCGTGGCTACGACTCTCTTCTTGGTATTCACCTTATATTGGTAGGGTAATCCACTATGCGTCATTCCTGATGATGCCAAGATCCACTTATGTTGGTCATCATCCATCAAGATCGGGTCCAAGGGTTCCTCCTCCTTATTTCCTTTATCCTTACCTTCTTCCATTTATCCTCTCTCTGTCATTGCTTCCCCCTTTCCCCCATGCACGCAGAGAATTCTAGCTATCTGATTCCATTGTCATTACACCTTTGTTATATAGCAGTATCTTAATAAAAGTATATGGTGATCGAGTGTACCTTTCTTGAGGTCCACGTAGGAATTCTTTCTCGGCTACGCTGTATGAATTCGCTGTGTTGACTACAAAATTCTGTGATGAAGCCTGCCACAATACTGTCAAGCCAAAATTCTATTGCATGGGTGAATTTGTTGTTCACCTACTGTAACTACTCAATCTGTACTAGGGTCCAATCTAACTGTCGAATCTGGTTCTTCGCATGGTTATCCTTCAACCTTAGTATCCACTCTTGTAGTAGATGTGGAAAATCACAGAAAATGACTTCGTGTAAATCAATAAATATGTATTTATCCAGATAATTACGCGGTGTAATTCTAGGGTTTCTATTGTCTTTCTGTGAAAATTCTAGTTCTTTGGTTCACAACCAGCCTTTGATTTCCACTTTCATGGGGTTCCAAGGTCTCATCATTCCCTTCTAATGGCTTGTTGTTCTTTTGTTTTGCTCATTCATTTCTCGTTCACTCTATCTCATCTACTCAGTCCTCTCTTGTTCCTCTTAACCCAACAACGAAACCATTTGTTGGTCAACCTTGTTAGTATTCTCTACCTATTTACTTGAGTTATTGACCCAGGGTTCATGTCATTCTAGTTTCCAACAAAGCCTCTAAAACTATTGGCCCTCCTGGTAAACTAGAAGGCAACACAGTACACAGAATGCACTATGTAGTCTCACCCGAGATAGCTTTAAATGGGTGACTGTAAGACTCAAGTTTTTATAGCCTAGGATTGAGTATGAGACAGGGGTTTATTAACCAAAGCCATGTACCATGAGATATAAGTGTAATCTACTTATTTCTTAGGGTTGCATATATATATTTCACAGTCTATTTCCCAAACAGCATAAACATATTCCATAACAATGTATTAACTCATTCATCAAGCATAACCATAAATTGTTGAAACAAAGTAAAGATATGCATGCACCCATCACATTACACAAATATTACCGTGGTTCACCCCCTCCTGGGCTATGTCCACATATATTTGGCTCTTGGATATTTTATTATGGTAGTTATGAATTTCTGGTGCCGCGCTATTACAATTCCCCTCTTATGGGTAAGATCTTTATGAGGCAAACTAGATCGCACCAGGGTCTACAACCTGCAATTGTTATCACTAAAAATTCATCCGGAAATGGTTATAGGAATCCAACATCTTCAAACAACTATTAGTTCACCCATGGACCAAAAATTACCAAAAATTCATTTCCAAAAGGTCCAAAACTATATGACCAGTTATAAAATCTGCATGCACTAAGGATATACAGGACGTACATGCACGTGCACCAGTCAAAAACGCCCAAAAAGTGCGCATGGGCCTGAGGTGCGACTATGGATGATAAAATTCATGCACACCTCAAAACAATGCATTTATGATGTTGGTCGGCTTCCCACCCACTTCTGGTTTAGCTTCCAAGTTGATTTGACATACAAATCTTGGCTCAATCTGACTGGGTGGATGGTCAAAGAGCTAAGGGTGCCCTAAATGGCCCCTTGTTCACACTAAAGGCTGGTTAAATAATGCCTCAAAGTTATGCTATCAAAAGAGGCCATTGTATTGTTATGTTGCCTATATTCTCTTGGAGAATCCTCTTTCCTTGTCAAGAGCATACAAGTAGTATTTCATTGGAGCCATTCACGTCACCTCTTGAGTGAATTGGCTTGGGATTCTTTCACCATTTCCTTCAAGTTTTCAAGTTGTAAGAAGAGCTCAATCTTGGGGGTTCAATAGCCCTCCCTTGGAGGAAGAGGAGACCCAAAGTCTCCCTTTCTCTTTGGTGTTTTCTTTCCACTAATACAATCCTTTCTATTGGTGACATGAGTCTTGTTTGTTTCTTGTTCTTATATCTCTATGCACTCTAGTTTAGTTTCTTTTATTGTCTTTAGCTTAGTCTTTTGTTTATATTACATGCTTGATGTTTCTAACTCTTTCATTCACTGTTGTCTTACCTAGATGACCCAACTGGGCTTGTAAGCACCTCTATTTTTCTCATTTAGGTGACAAAAGAGGTACAACAAATTGGAAACTCCACTAGGGAAAGGTATCAAATTCCTCCCTCATTTGGGTTATTTTAGCTCTTCTTTCTATTTATTTAACCTGAAGGTACCATAATGGGCCCAAGCCAACTTCCAGAAAGCCAAATTCAAAGCTGAGTTGAGAGAATTCCATCCGTAATTTTATTCACGGACGTGTACCAGATGTGTGCGGGTTATTTGGCCCACAGGCGCATCTTCAGTGCACGTGTGCAAAAACCACTGTCTTTCTCAGCGCCTTCTGTGCACCTACACCCATAAATCACTGTCAGTTCACACATTATCACTCACAACACCTTTGTCTTTTCTGAGACCCGCGCACCTGTGTAAAAAACACACATTGTAAGCCTTTTTGTTATCTGTGGAAGGCCCATAGCCTCCTTAAAATTGATTTCATGCACATTGTAACCAACACCACACTTAGTTCCCTCTCCATATAAAGGGATTAGTCAAAACATAGGCACTTAGGGGGTTAAAATTATAATTTTTTCCTCTTTTTGTTTTCATGTTGCCACATGGATGGCTTGCTTTGATCAAAGTTTAAGTGGGAATCATTCTACATCACATATAAAACTTGCATTGGGACCAGAAATTGGACATCAATCATTGAGTATGCTCTTCTCTCGTGCTCCAAAGAAATATTGAGAATCATAAAGAGGTTGAGGGACAATTTCATCTCCCTTAAAAAGACAAAATCTTTAGGAGAGGACAATAGCCACCCTCGGGACTCCTCTTCGTTTATTTTTCAAACACATCTTAAGATTGTAAGGGCCCATACATTCCCACATGCTACAAAGATAGGATAGTGTTGAAATTTGCTTTCTTATATTAACTCACTAGGGAAGTTTAAAGGTTTTGTAATGGGCCCATACATGCCCACATGTGAACAAACTAGGATAGTTTCAAAGCTTTTTTAGATTAAATCACAATATGGAGTTAAAGGATTGGTAAGGACCCACATGTCCACATGTTAGTTTCCTAGGGATTTAAAATTCTACAAGGTTTTACCGATCACACATAGTAACTTAGGTAATCAACATTTGTAAGGACCAAGCGAAGTCCACATGCAGCAAGGTGACACCTAAATTATTAAAAACTTGGCACACTTTCACTTGTTCACACACAATATCACCAATCACTCACATAGTTTTATCTAGAAGTTATGGAGGTTAAAGTGAGTTTCATCCAACAGGATTCTAAAACACCCCACCCTTTTCTTGACAAACCTATCCACTCCCATTTAATTTCAACGAGGTTGGTTCACACCCCCAATCTCTCACACAAACACATCTAAAATTTTCTAAAATTTTCTAAAAACACAAACCAAATTTTAGGACATCTACCCAGGTGGTAATTGTGGGCTGCAATTGCACCTTGATCGGATTTTGTGTGGCTATTGGGAAATATCACCATCTCTTTCGGGATATGCACCCTCTACCCCTCATTATAACTGATTACTTCATCCTTCACTATTTCCTCTTCCGGTGGCTTCAGACCCCACTGTTGAATGCTATTGGAAGGTCCAGTGCTATTTGAGAAGAAGGACGTTACATCTTTTAGGACACGAGCATTTGTTTTCTTTGTTCTCCCACATAGACAAAAACCACATATCCACATGTATGTTTTTTTATCAATTGCTTTATGTATGATGCCATTGTGATTACATCTAATTGAGAATTACATTGTGAAAGTTCAAAAAAATACAGCAAAGGTTCTTGCTTATTTATTTCTCTCATCACCATTTTCACACATCCACTTAGCTAGTCGGACATCATAAGGGACCCATAGAATCTCTATCGTTCCAGACGCTTTATAAATCTCCCTCCTCTTCTAGGGGGAGTTGCTAGCTTTGCCCACTCATCGGTTTTACCTTCTCACACCCCTATGAGTGCTACTATCTTGGGATCAAATTTGCTTGGTTCCACTTTACTTGGGTCCACTTCCCAAGGTCACCCATCCACTCGCTCTCCTTTACATGGAAGTAGGAGGAAAAATTCTTCTCAAGGGGGAAGTACAAACCCACCTAGTCCCCCTCAAGAGTCAGGTACACAAAACACTCACACCATGGCTGGAACTAATCCTCCACCACCACCACTCTAGATGCCATATTTGGCCTCTCTCAACATATCGGATCTAAGAAAACTCACAAATGATCCTATATTGCATGACCCCACATGGCCTGCAATGCCTACTAAACTACCTTCAAACATCCCCAAGTTTGAAGGAAAGGCAGGAGACAACCCTGCCAACCATGTCATGACCTTCCACTTATGGTGCTCTTCAAACAACATCATGGATGATTCCATCTAACTACAATTATTTCAACCCACACTCATTGGACCATCAACCAAGTGGTATGTAGACAAAAAATTAGGATCCCATGCGACTTTCGAGTCTTTGGAAAAAACATTTTTGACCTTCTTTCAATTACCAATCTGCCATGAAAATGGTCTTGAACTACTCTCTGATTTTAAACAAACCTCAACCACACATATTGATGACCACATTCATGAGTGGCGTTGATGATGTAGTTTATGAAAAGTAGAAACCACCAAACAACAATGCCTCGATTGGTTTCTCAGATCACTTGTCTCTCTCCTTGGTAAAGATGTGGCTTCGAACTTCCCCCAATCCGAAGAAGAAGCCATCAACAAGGCTAAAAAATATGACCTCATCTATTCACAATCAGGATACTTGTACACAGTACTACCTAATCTCCCAAGACCAGTGCCATTTGGCCAAGACAAACCTAGGATGTCTCACTCAACAGATGGATTGATTGGTAACACCACACACCACAATCCACAACCCCAACAACCACCAATGTATGTCACACCTCAATATCAGTCGACATATGAAGGAATCCCTTATTATCCTCCACCCCCTTATCAACAACCATACCCTGTTTCCCTTCCTCCACCCATCAGTGGGCCACTACCAACACCCACCATATGCCCACCTATTCAACCAAGCTCTGGTACTCCATCTAACTCATCTTATACCCCAAGTACTAGCGAAAGCGCCACACCTTCCTATGTACCTTATGGATCATTTCCACAACATAATCCGTACTTTCCATTTCTTGGCCATCCATAGCAAATGGCTCCACCACAAGGACACCCACATGCTGGGGTTAATTTTGTTCATCCCTCCCCCATTCATCAATACCAAAATTTTGAACAACTGAATATGGACAACCTGACCCATCAGTCAAATAATGCCAAAAAGAAAGGCAAAAAATCGGAACAATAATAACCTAGGGCAAGGAGGGAATCCTCCCCAACAACACCAACCCACTGGGGGAAACCAGAATCCAGGGAACCAAAACCCTCATGGGGAAAATAATAAAAATATCCAAGGGAAAAATAAAAAAAACCTTTGAACCAACTTCCCTTGTGCCCTTTACGGTGAGTTCGGTCATTATACTCATCGTTGCCCCCAAATCGCTGACTTTAAATGAATGAAAGACTCTATGAATGGACCACATCCTCCAACACCGCCTACCCCTCAGTAGGCCCCACAACAATATGTACAACAACCACCCCAGCCGTACTACAAAATCCCATTCCACACCAAGGAGTGATGAACACCCAACAAGACATGCAGCCTACCCCACCATAGTTGGGACAATATCTCAATCCAAGCAATCCCACAAATCATACTATCCTCCTCACTAGTGAGGAAGAACTCCTTCTAAAAACATGTAGTCATCAATACAATGCACCCTCTGAGTCTACTCCCATCCCCCCAGAAGCAATTCCAGTCTTAACTAGACCCTGTTTGATGATCGCTTGCCCTAACATGGAAACACCCCTTCGCATCCCTCGCATCCCATTACGCATGAATGTCCACAACCCTCAGGCTAGGGCAGCTCATAATTACAGTTTGGTCAATGAATTGGCATAATACTCAGCTACCATGTCAGTCTTATAAGTCCCTCAAACTTGTCCCACTCAGTGGAAGTCATTAATTTATGCCTTAGGGGCAGTCGACCCTGCTGACACTCGACTCATCACATTTGATCTTTGACAGTGAAGAACCTCGCCTCCTTGCTCTCATCACTTTTCAAATCCTCGTTAAAATTCGGAACATTATAGTTCATCGGTGCATCATTGATGAAGGTGAGTCCACATGCATCATGTCCAAGTCTGTATCGCAGAAACTTGGTTCCCTTGAACTCATACCATCTTCCATTACCTTAAGAGCTTATGATGGACAACCATATTCTCCCGAAGGGCTCTTCCAAAATGTCCCTGTAGAACTTGAGGGAAAAACTATTCCCATTGATATCAAGGTTACCGATGCCACACTCGATTACAATATCTTGTTTGGTCATAGCTACATGTATGCTATGAAGGCAGTTGCTTCTTCTGTATTTCGAACCATGATGTTCCCCCATAATGGGAAGATCATTACCATCAATCAGATTTCACATTATGATACTAACCCTTATGCCAACATCGATAATATCCTCCCTTTCATCCACACTAATTTAAATACATACCCACTCATTGAGATGGCCCCCATAATTTTCAAATACCCATCCTTGCTTGGGACATACCATGGTGCACCACCACTTATTCATCCTTCCAATCAGGTATGTGTTGTCTCATCCAATGCAACTGAAATTGGTGATACCCTCCCTCCCAATGAGGCCTCTCTTATATCTGACATCCCATTAGTCACAGAACTTCTTCCTCAAGAATTATCTGAAAACTTTCTACCTTCACCTATTCCTGATTCCACCTTACCCAAGGCCACATTCCAGTTTGGGAGACACTCCCCCAAGCTCTCACTCAAATTCCCTTATTTTACCCTCCACCAGGTGTACAAGATTTCTAGGTAGTCGCAACGCTTACCCACCCCAATATGGTGCTAGAAATTCCAGTGTGGTATCTACATCCACCCGCCATGGTCCCTCAATCATCCCTCCCTCCTCAAACCAAAGGAATTCCGATGTAGATTCCAACACCTACTCCCACAACACCACCAACATCTCCACTCACCACCACCACTACTACAGCTGGGGGAAGATGTAAAAATAAAGATCCCACTGCTCCCCTACCCCCACATGTCCAACCTTCTTGTGCACTATGCGATAAATATGGACACCCAACCAACAAATGCCCATCTCTACCACAGTTATGCAACCTAATTCAACTCAATCAAGCACTATCACCGCTCGTTGCTTCATCAAGCACTACCACTACCTCCCCTAACATAAGTAGCAAAGGACTGCTAACCAAATTTTCTTGCACCATATGTTCATAAAATGGCCATTATACACACCATTTCCTAGCACTACATCAATTCCAACAAACGTTAATTGTAGTATGCCAGAGTTTTCAGAAAGAACCCAATCCATCTGCATCATCCTCAACAAATGTCACTGAAATCCATTATGTCACGACTTCAGTCAACGAACGTATGAGATGCCCTTGCTCTCTCTGTGAATCATTAGATCATTTCACATATCAATGCCCGATGATCATTGAACATAGGGAACACCAAATAGCCCTGATTCCAAATCCTTCACCCCCCCTGTAGAATTGGTGATTAACCCTACTCCATCACCAAAGGTTATTCATATTGTTTCCCCTAAGCCTGAAGCACTCCCTAGTCCTTTGTGGTTCTTGGATGATCTATATGGGGATTTACCCCCAAATCCCCCCAATTCTCCAATTCATTTTCCTACGGAAAGTTTATGCCCAACTATCATTTTTAACCCACAATATCTCAATATTTGGTTTATGTCGAGCAAACCATCGCACTCCCCTTGCACCAATCCCTCTACTTCTTCACCCCCTGGAGACAATGACACAGTGACAGTCATTAATGTCACTCCTCTCGATCCCCTATATTCATGACAGTTTCACTGAGATGAAGATATCCTCAAGGAGTTAACTACCCCCGATTTCCCATGGGATGTGCTCCACCATAGAGCACTCTTTCTTTCACAGGAAGCCTTCAAACCTCCTAATCAACACCCCATATACGCAGTTGAAACCAAATATTTTCTTCCATCAGGACATATAAATTTGTTCAATAATCCTATCCCTTCTCTCGACGCTTTCGAAGAAGGCAATATGGCCAATATCTCCCCAACCATCAAAATAGATATTTCCATCAAATCAGGAATTATAGAGGAAATCACCATTGGCATTGCATGGTTTCCTAAATAAATCACCGCCTACAAAGCCCTCTTCCAGGAATAATGGGATATTTTTTCCTAGTCATACACAAAGATGCCTGGCCTTGATTCCTCTTTTGTAGAACATCGCATAGACACCTGGCCTAATATCACACCGGTCTGCCAAAAACAAAGACCGCTAAACCCATCCAAAACAATGGCTATCAAAGCCGATATTGACAAATTATGCATTGCTAGGTTCATCTACCCCATCACCTATATGTCATGGGTCTCCAACCCTGTCCCCGTTAACAAAAAACAGGGCACCATCCGTGTATGTATGGAATTTCGCGATCTCAATCACGCCTATCCCAAAGACAACTTTCCAATTCCTTTCATCGACCAAATTATCGATGATTGTGTAGGTCACGAGGCTTTGTCCTTCATGGATGGTTTCTCTGGCTGTAACCAAATCCAAATCCATCCAGTCAATCAATACAAAACCACATTTACTACCCCTTGGGGCAATTTTTCATATCATGTCATGCCTTTTGGCCTCAAGAATGTTGGCGCTACCTTCCAACGTGCCATGACATACATCTTTCATGATCTGGCTCATATCATCCTAGCATACTTGGATGACCTCACATCTCGATCCAAACAATGCACTCAACATCTCGATGATTTACAAATCATCCTCCAACGATGTCATCAATATAAAATCTTCTTGAACCCCCTCAAGTGTGTATTCTACGTCACCTTTGGGCGCCTCCTTGGGTTCATAATTTCCCAATGTGGCATTACCGTAGACCCCCTCAAGGTACAAAACATCACAGAAATTCCACCCCCTCGGAATTTACACCAACTCCAGAGCCTGCAAGGAAAAGCTAACTTTTTACGGTGCTTTGTCCCATATTACGCTACTTGTGCACATGTCTTCCTCCACTTACTTTTTCATGACATCCCATTCCAATGGGATGAACATGCCCAAACCACTTTTTATGATCTTAAAGTGGCCCTCTCCAATGCCCCATTGATTAGTCCACCTGACTATAACCACGACTATATCCTCTACATATCAGCCTTATTCATTTCAGTAGCAGGAGTGCTCGTCCAAATATGGGATGACAACCACGAGCATGTGATTTACTACATTAGTAAAAACCTTTCAGAGACACCCTTGAAATACAATCATGAGGAAAATCTATCCCTTACAGTTTTACTTGCAATCCAGAAGCTGCGCCATTACATTCTGCTTTGAACTACCAAAGTCATAGCAGATTCCAACCCCATGCAATACTTGCTCAGTTGTCGACAAATTAATGGCAAATTTTCTCGATGGATCGTCATCCTTCAGGAGTACAATCTCTAATTTTCAACACCCAAGAGAAAGAAAGCTCTCGTCCTCGCCGAACTCATCACATAATTTCCCTCCAACACTACTAGTTCCCCCGTCAATACCAACTTCCCTGATGAGCATCTCTTTTACATTCCCTCGGATGACCCTTGGCACGAAGATCTTCTCATCTACCTTCGAACACAAAAATTTGGAAACCACCTCTCTAGAGACGATCGTCGACATATTCATCACCAAGCCCCATGCTACTTACTCATCGGTGATGTCTTATATTGGTGAGGAGTCGACATTGTACTCCGTCGATGCTTGACTATCGACAAGGCCGATCACGTCTTGAACGACGACCACAATGGTGCTTGCGGGGGCCACCTCTTAGGAATGTCCACCGCTCAGAAAATCATTCACATTGGTTACTTCTGGCCTACATTGTTTCATGATTGTATCCACATTGTGAAACGATGTGACAAATGTCAGCTTTACACCAACAAAGCATGAGCACCACCTGCTCTTCTACACCCAGTCATCATTTTCGATCCCTTTTGCAAATGGGGCATAGACTTCATGACTTGCAACCCTCCATCCAGCAATGGACACAAATACATCATCGTTGTTGTCGATTACTTCACCAAGTGGGATGAAGCCATGCCTACCTTCAACAACACCGCCAACACTACAACACATTTTTTCTTTAACCATGTCATTTCCCGCTTTGGAGTACCGCTACAACTAGTCTCTGATCACGGGAAACATTTCGAGAATGATATTTTCGTCGAACTGTCATCTAGGTTAGGCTTCTCCCACGAGTTTGCCTCCCCATACTACCCTCAGTCTAATAGACAGGTAGAAGCAGTTAACAAGGTCCTCAAAACTATGCTGCAGTGCACGGTTAAAAAACATAAGACCAATTGGCATCATATGTTATTTTCTGCGCTATAGGCTTACCACACGACAGTGAAAACTGCCACTAGTTTCACACCATTTCATCTAGTCCACAGAGTTGAGGCCACTCTTCCCATCGAGTACGAAATTCGCACCTTACGCATCGCTATTGAGCTATTACCCGACACTACTCCAATGAAGTAGCGTTTGTTGAACTTAGAGTCCCTGGATGAAGATCGTCGATCCTCATTATAGAACAATGAGGCAGCCAAAAAATGGTCAAAGGCCACCTTTGATCTCCATGTCAACCTTCACTCATTCGCAGAAGGCGACCTCGTCCTTTCTTACGATATCGCACACGATACCCTCGGCCATGGAAAATTCAAGTCACTATGGCATGGACCTTATATCATCCAACATTGCCTCACTAAAGGCACATACATCCTGGCCTCTCCCAAAGGCCACCCTCTCAAAGAACCCGTCAACGGGTTGTACTTAAATAAATTTTACGCCTGAGCGTAGACATTCTACACTAGGCTATTTCTTTTTGTACAATTTTTTGTAGAGTTTTTAATCTTCTTTTTCCATACCTCCCATCTAATCTATCATTGTTGTTATTGACATATGTCTCCTCCATCAGTCTACCACATCGGTTATGTCAACAATGCCAACCGTTGGACACAGAATCTCACTTCGACCACTTGGGCCCTCTATTCCCCCTCACATGAACTGCTCCACTCCAGCGGCATATGTTTGGGCTCAGAAACCAACAACCAAGCAGGATACATAGTCTTCATTGGCCTCCTTACCAAGACCAGTCATCATCGTATTCGTCACCATCGCATTCTATTAGATTTCCAAGTGGTTGTCCTCTAGCTCAACAATGTGTACCGCGTTCGTGTTCCTTTCCTCTTCTCTAAATACCTTCAAGTTAGACTTTTATCTCGACATTTTGATTCGATCACATTCACACATATTCCAAGACAATTTAATCAAATAGCAGATAACATGGCTAACCTAGTGTTAGATTGGCATTTATTACACCAAGCTACTAGTACGCATACAACAAACATCAATAATCTATCATAGCATATAAATTAGACATCATAAACAAAACATAAAACACATGTGAACATCACAAAGATCCCAAAATGAATATCCATATATATATATATATATATATATATCGGTCAAATGTACCATCAAAATGTATACCAAAGATAGAGTAAATCCTGTACAACATCCGTAGGCCGGTGAACCACCTCGCCCCTATAGATACAAAGTTGGTGTCACCACACCAAGTAGGCTTGCAGGCCTATATAAATCCAAAAAATACAAAAATACATACAGAGACACTCATGGTGTCTCTAGAGCACCACCACCTGGCCCTCCCTCAGGAGGTGGTACCCCACCCACTATCAGTGCCTCCGGACCTGGCGGTAGCCTCCCAGTCATTGCAACACCTGCTACTGCTGCTCTCTGAACAATGGTCTACCACACCAACGAAATCCCCACACACTGCTCTAGGACACCCTCATCCTAGATCCGCGACCACATGCCCTCGAGCACTTCCTATAGCACCACCTACAAGCGGTGGTGAATATCCTCAAACTCTCCCCTGGCCTCAGTCGGAGGAGCGTGTGATGGCCCTGCACCAGGGTCATCAAAATGGTGTCTCTTGGCCTCTCTCTCATCACCAACAAGACTCACCCCAGTGTCATCATTTCATCACTTCTCTCCTGCCCTCAGCTCTCCCTGCACAGGCCTCACTGGCCCCTGATGAACCAACGCTCTAACCAACTCCACCTCGCACCTGTGAGGCCCCACATCTGCACATACAACAAACCAATGATATCATCAGCATCCATCTATACATAATACACATTCTATACTATCTAAAGATCAAAACATCAAAAATCACATCATACCTTTGTGATCGAACACCTCTCCTGGAGGCAAAACCATCTCCGGATCATCCCGGAAGTCCACACCATAGTATGGATATCGTAGTATAATCTATGGCATCAGACGCCACACCTATGCATCCTCAACCATTGAATAATGGCCTCCCTCCCCACCACTGTGCCGAATCAAGATCCTATACCACCGCTTCAGTTGTGGCTCTCGCACACCAGGTGCACCCAACAACACTCTAGGGTGCAACATAGGCACCCTCTCTAGAAACTAGGCCACCAAGATCGACCGAAAGGAAAACTCCCTTGAGTCTGCAGCTCAACACCTATCTAGATGCCTTACCATCTTGGCATGCAACATCAAGCCCCAGGAGAAATGTTCTCCTGCCAGTGCCCTCTCCATAATACTCAGCTGACCACCACTAATCTGTTGAGTCGTGAGGGACCCATATACCCTCACAACCATCATTTCCACATAGTGATGAACCAGGGCATCCATCACCCCGATACTCACCACGGAGCCCGACATAAAGTCATCCCTCATATAGTACCTCTGGCCTAAGGTATCCAACTACCCATCCACAGGTACTACGGGCTCCGCCGGTAAGGGCGTTCCCCGAAAAGGGAGCCCACTCAGAAAATACACATCCTCCACTGCAGTGAAGGTCAGCTGCTCTCCCCACACCATAAAACAATGTAGATCCAGACTCCACATCTGAATCAAGAACTGGAGTAAAAACTCCTATGCTCGCACAAGGGGGCGCTCAAAGAACTTCAACAGCCCACAAGCTACCAAAGTATCACGAACCGTTGGCTCCTCATTGGTCACGACCTCCCTAAGTTGTGACCAATCTCTCTCTCTCTAGTGAACTGGCATCCTCCAAATGATCACCTGCATCCACATAATCCAGTTCTTGATCAGTCATCTCAACCATACAAAACATCAAAATCTCTCAAAAAGACAAGTTTTACACCCTTCATCTTTTCCTCCAAGATGCGACTGTTTAACCCCACAGACACACACACATGTGCGCCTATTCATCCCATAGGCGCACACACATGCATGCCTGTTCATCCCACAGGCGCACCTGTCGGCCATACAAAGGCACATTCATGTGCGCCAGTCACGTATATAGGCACGCACCATAGCATGCTTGTTCACTGCACAGTTGTGCATGCATGCGTAGTTGTTAAGCTTACAGGTGTGCATACCATGCATGCCTGTTTTCCCCATTAGGGCACCCGCATGTGTGGATGTATGAATTACAGGTGCGCACCTGTGCGCGCAACTTTCCTGATCACCCACGCACTAGCGGGCCCACACCTACAAAACTCTCTGTATGGCCCTCCGTACAAGCCCTACCCAAAAAAATGAAACCCTACTTCTATGCAGGATGATATGGCAACTAACCTGAAGCTCCCTGGTCCTGGATCAACTGCCTCGATCTCCCAGAATCTTCAAAACTCCTCTAAAAATATCTCGTCCACTCCTTAAGACAACAGGTACAAATGAGGTGGCATTGTGGGCCCTACAACTATATATAGTCCATTTTGCCAAACTTCCGGACTCCATTCTGGGAGCTCCGAGCATCCATTTTTTGATATGTCTTTAGCCACAGAAACAACACCCCTCCACCTACACATTCATATTCCCCAAGACACCATTCATCCTTGGCTCCTAGGGAGCATTTTTGTCCTATCACGCTCAAGTACGCATACTTATATTTACAACTTATTGAATAACTTTTATATGTTATTTATATTCAGATATTGTTCACGTCAGGTATTCATTTTTCATGTGTACAGGTACTTGATCATCCTTTCTCAGCAGTCCCCTTTCAGATGTATTATCGATACTGGCACTTAGTCATTCCCTCTGAATATCAAGATGCATTTCCTAGCCACACCCTATGATTTTTGCCTCTAGGATCCCTATATCCGGCTCTATAGTACTGTCACCTCCACTGCATTTTGGTACTATCACCCGGTAGCACTCTCACCCACATGAGTTGTCCCATTCCTAGTCCCCCTTGGCACTTTGACACTCATGTTGTTTTCACCCTTTAGGGATGGGAGTCATGATAGTCTTACACATCATTGAGAACCAGCCACATAGTCCTTCTCCTCATTTTGCTAGCTTGCCCAATGGACTCCCAGGTTACTTCATAATGGCTCTAGTTTCGACTGCACCTCCACAGTATCATTCACCATCCATTTCATCCACCGTTAGTTTTCCCATCTGCAAATTGTCCACCATACATTTACCTAATACAAAAACCCGCCTATGGGGCCCCAACCCTCCACTTGTTTTTCCAAGCAACT
The DNA here is from genome assembly GCA_010110895.2 of Picea sitchensis. Taxonomy (NCBI): domain Eukaryota; kingdom Viridiplantae; phylum Streptophyta; class Pinopsida; order Pinales; family Pinaceae; genus Picea; species Picea sitchensis. The sequence continues at coordinate 29,419 of SNQJ01S0056157.1, forward strand.
TGTGCCATCATCAGGCCAAGCCATCTTACACTAGGGCACCCATTTCTATATCTGCACAGTTATCCCAACTTATTTTTTTATTCTTTTGGTAATTGTATAAACCCTTTTTTCCGCATTTTCATAGCTTTTTGCTGTCTCCTTTTGTGACCTTTATTTCCTCGACAGAGCAACCCTTGTCGCTCTTGGTTGGGGAATTTTTTCACTTCCTGACCTCAATGACATTATCTATCAACCCCGAGTATCCTACAACCTATACGCCTTTCGATCTCTATGCTTATCCATTTTGTCATGCATCTGGAATAATTAACCCTCATCTAGTTGTCCCCCTGACACTAGATTCAGTTCCATGGTTGTTGCCTCTCTACATCTCTCCCCAACCAAAGGCAGTCTTGAGTCTTACTACTCCTAGATTTTTTCCATGTTACTCATCAGTTCCTGATTTTGTCCAAATGGATTTCATGAAGCCCTTTGCTTCTCAAAGTCGCGTCTCCCTTTCTGTCAACATCAACACAGTTTCCAGCAGGGTGACAGTATATTGAATCTCATTACCTTTACAAATGAGGAGTCTCAAACGACACAGAGAGAAATATCATTGCTCTCTGATGTCGTTGAACCCCACCACATTTGACTTCAACACTTTCTCATGTTGTGGTGGGTCTTACTTTGTGACTAGTGCAGTTGGTGTTATATTTTCCAAAGACCTATGAACATTGTCAAGCCATCAATGCCTGCGACTCCTTGACATTTCCTATAAATGTCATCACCTCTTTTCAGAGTTTATTCACCGTCAGAATTGTCCTCTGTTATTATCAACATGCCCCTAAGAGCACTGCATTCATCTACACCAACACACAACTTCAGTTACTGTGTCACACATCTTTTTGAGTTACATAAACATGAGCATGGGGCATGCCCACCTCGTTTGCGCATAGTTTATTTTTACACCTTGCAAAAGGTTCGGTCCAACAGGTTCCCCTCTCCCTCCAATGGGTTTCTCTTGATACTCCCCTTATCGCTCTTTCTTACAATGGTACTATCAATAGAAGAAACATTGATGAATTTCGGCTATACGTATGCTCCTAACCCCATCCATCAGGCGGCATCTGTTATCACTGAAAATTCATCCGCAAATGGTTATAGGAATCCAGCATCTTCAAACAACTATTATTTCACCCATGGACCAAAAATTACCAAAAATGCATTTCCAAAAGGTCCAAAACTATACAACCAGTTATAAAATCTGCATGCGCTAAGGATATATAGGACACGCATGCATGTGCACCAATTGAAATGCTCGAAAAGCGCACATGCACCCGAGGCACGACTATGGATGCTAAAATCCACGCAAACCTCATAATGATGCATTTATGATGTTGTTCAGCTTCCCACCCACTTCTGGTTCAGCTTCCAAGTTGATTTGACATCCAAATCTCAACTAAATTCAGATAGTTGGTTGGTCAAAGACCTAAGGGTGCCCTAAATGGCCCCTTGTTCACACTAAAGGCTGGTTAAATAATGCCTCAAAGTTATGCTATAAAAAGAGGCCATGGGTGCACTACATTTTCAAGGAATTCATTTGTATTGTTATGCTACCTATGTTCTCTTGGAGGATCCTCTTTCCTTGTCAAGAGCATACAAGCAGTATTTCATTGTAGCCATTCACATCACCTCTTGAGTGAATTGGCTTGGGATTCTTTCACCATTTCCTTCAAGTTTTTAAGTTGTATGAAGAGCTCAATCTTGGGAGTTCAAGAGCCCTCCCTTGGAGGAAGAGGAGCCCTAAAGTCTCCCTTTCTCTTTGGTGTTTTCTTTCCACTAATACAATCCTTTCTATTGGTGACATGAGTCTTGTTTGTTTCTTGTTCTTATATCTCTATGCACTCTAGTTTAGTTTCTTTTATTGTCTTTAGCTTAGTCTTTTGTTTATATTACATGCTTGATGTTTCTAACTCTTGCATTCACTGTTGTCTTTCCTAGATGACCCAACTGGGCTTGTAAGCACCTCTGTTTTGCTCATTTAGGTGACAAAAGAGGTGCAACAATGATCTAATCCTCATATCTACCTTCTCTCCTCTCCTATAGCTCAACAGATTACAAAATGGTTCACACCATCAAAAACATTACATATCGCATTCTCTCATGTGTACCTACAATAATCAGAACTAATAGCGAACAACAACAACAATCGACTAACAACAACCAACCCTCTATAGTACTTACATATATATATTTATACATTTTGAGTTCTTCAGCCTTCTTACAAAACATTACCAAAACCCTAACCCTACCGACGTTAGGTCTTCCTCCCATGCACATGATGTTCTTCCTCCAACTATCGCTTTCCTTGTGCACGCTTTCTTGCATACGTGGGCGTTGTTCTTTCACCAATTGTTACTTCGGTTTCTTCATGCTTTCTTTCCCACGATCATCCTTCTTTCCACTTCGGCCTGGTGCCGACAAGGATGGTGTTCCTTTTAATGGGGAGGGGATTGTAATACCCTTGTTTTCCCCAGCTTGTAATTAATCATTATTTATGATCACTGTGTTATGGCATGGGAACAATGTAAATGTATTATTGTTTAGAATTCCAATAACTGACTGTGGGGGTGAAGCCTTGAAGTACTGGCCATGATATCACTAGAGGAAAGAGTGAGGAAACCATAGAGAGGGCTCATTATGTCAAAATGACCCCAAATCCTCTTTGTTGAAATAATAAGCCTCATCCTACTTTCCAAGGAAGAATCAATTAATGAAAGAAGGACTAGTGGTTGAACAATCAACTACCCCCATGAATGGGAGCATGGAGGGTCTGGTTCAGGAGACAAAAAATTGTCAGCCTGAAGTACCACAGAGTGTAATTTTCCTGTAGGCCCAAACTAACCTGATTTTCTTCTGATAGAAGGAACAAGACAGATCCAAAACCTTCCTAAGGAGGAAAAATGCATGCAAGAATACACGCGAAGGAAAACAAGAAGAAAACAAAGCCCAGAAGGGGCATGCAACTGAGGGATATTCAAAGAGAAAGAGGAAGGGCATGTGAGGCTCTCCAGCTAAGAAGAAGAACTGGAAGCTTGATAGGATGTTCTGGTTACTAGAGAAAATAAGAGAAAATATCTTTGAGAATTTGTAGAAAAACACTACCTGAGCAAAATATCGTGATATTGATGTTGAGGGGGCATTTGATAAACCTCGTAGAGGCTATGACAGAGAGATATCTCTGAGGAATTGCAAGAGTTGTTGTGATAGAGAGAGAGTCTCTAAGACACTGCAAGAGTTCCCTAGTGATATCATGGCTTGGCACGAGGGTGGGCAGAGTGCTAAGAATGAATTCCTCTGAGCCTATGGTTGGGTGGAAAGGCAAACACCCACAATCAGTTGGTCAATGATCGACTGTAATAGTTAAGTATTTCGTTTACCCTGTGCACTTGGATTGAAATGCATGATTTGAATGTGTGTAATTGTGATTAATTGTGCTTCACATGAAATTAATGGTTCTAATGCTTACTGTTGGGCTCCAGTTTTGTCATATTTTCCACCATACAAATACACTCATCATTACACCTTCTCCCTGCATTTCGTCAATAATATATCCCTAATTACACCATAAACCTCCATTATCTCATGTTATTCATCATATGTGGTTAACACTTAATTTTCCATATTTTTAGTGATTAAAAGGATGATTATACAATAGTTTTTTTTATGATGGTTTAATCCTATGTTTCTATGTCCAAACAATATGTTCCTTCATTGGACGTCATCCAGTACCCACATTGGAGGTCATCCAGTACTCACACTCCAAGTCATCTGGTACCAGAAAGTTCTACAGTCAACCAGTACCTGCACAGGCATCCATTACCCACACTCCATGTCATCCGATACTCATCTTGTTCGATAACAATTCTACACTCATCTAGTACCAATGTTGTGCTTATTCAGTACCAACATCAACAACTGTTCGGTACCAAATATAGTTTGAAATTTTGGAAAGATTCTAGAGGAAAATCGGGGACATGGGTTTTGTCTAGAGCAACGTCTACATGCAGACACCTATGGAAGAATTCACCCAGATCACATGTGTGTTCCTCTAGCTCAGGGGGGATGATTCTACAAAAATTAGCAAAAATCTCAAACTACTAACTTTCACCTCGATTTTCGTGCAGATGGCATCAAATCTAGAAATTCTACGAAATGGGTTTTGACTAGAATGTAGAAAATTGAGGAAGACATGGGAACTTTTTCAAAATGTGAATTATTTTGGAAGATATGGGTGGATACCTAAATCGAATCTGCCTAAATTACAATAAAACCTAGATTTTTGGGATTTCTGCCTAAATTACAATAAAACCTAGATTTTTGGGATTTCTGCCTAAATTACAATAAAACCTAGATTTTTGGGATTTCTCCCTAAAAATGTAAAATTTGAAATTTGAGCATTGGGATTTCATCCCATCCACTCCTCAATGATTCTTCAAGTATAAATAAGCCTCATAGGGTTGTGATAAAGAGCCATTAGTTTCATGAAGTTTTTGTAATTAAGAGGTTTGTTCTTGTGAGAAAGCTTTAGGAAGTTGCCTGCCATGTAAAAACAGACTTCCATGATTAAATGAAAAGATTATTATTGCTGATCTATTATGCATCTCCTTTGCTTGATCTGATCATCTCAAGAATCACTGACCATCTAAGAAGGGCCCCTCGGTATGGGTAAGTGTTGCCATGTTTTAAATCGTTTAATAGAATAGAATATAATTGTATTTCTAGTTTGCTTATGTGTGGTTTAATTTCCACTTATCTATTTGATTTAGTTTTATGAATTCAGGGTTATTAAAAACTCAAGAGTGATTCTTCATTGGTATGCAATTCAAATTAGCCTATGTACTTCCATTTTCTATGTTCATGCGCTCTGTTATGTTTATGCACCTTGATTGAATTCCATGTTTCATGCACTCACAATTATTAATATAGCCACTCCATGCTCGTATTCATATTTTTCACACTCAATTTGATTATGGTAGTTGAGTTTTGTTTACACAAGAAAAGAAATTAAAAATACAAAAACACTCATCCATATATTTGCACCCTCATCCCTCTTGTCCAAATTGATTAGGACCATACTCTTCCACCACATTTATATGATATGTCCGATATCCATCAACATTTTTTATTAATAAAATATATATATCCTCTGTCAATTAAATATACTCAGATCAGATTTGAAATTTAGATATTGATTGATGGAGATATTTCACCTCACCCCATCATTAATTCTTTATGAGAGATATTTTCCTCTAAGTCAGTCATCCAAACCATGGAGAATCAAAATCACTTTTAGTCCATTATTTCATCTCTTTTTATGCTTCTTTATGTTTTAAGAGATTGTTTGATTTACAAAGAATCACTATGTGCACACAGTCTTTAATTGTATAAATAAACACCATCTTCTTACACTCTGATGTTTTACTATTTATGAGAAATTGTCAAATCTGCAATTTGAGTGAACATAAAAGAGTGCATTTCTCATTGGCCAATCTTGTCATTAATCAGATATTCATTATTCTTTTATGCATTTTCATGTAGAGTCAACTCTTATTTTTGTTGACACTTGTAATCATTTGAAGAATTGTTCTTGAGATCCAGTTTTAGATTAATTTCTCTTATTGGTCATTATTAGTTTACTTTCAGTGTGATTTGGCTTTCTCATAAATTTCCTCCACTTATTTTTATTTTCGATACCTTTGGCTTCCTTGCACTTTAATTCCACATAGTTCCAATCACCAACGAATAAATTAGAGGTCTAACTCGTGAGATATGACCTCCCGACGTTGGAATTCTTCCCAAGGTGTTAGTTTATTTCTTGTCATTTGAATTCATTTTCGTTTGCTTGTTTATTTTAATGCATTTAAGTGTGGATCCACTATAGGAAATAATCATTGAAGGACAAAAAACTTAAGTAATTTATTCCTACGTCCCAATGACGAATCCTTAGTGTTAATTTTCTCTAGTGTGGGTTTGAAGATTGTTTTGTCGGCTTTAGATTAGGTTAGCCTAGGCTCTGATCCTGCGTTTCCTATGCCCGCACCTCAAATCTTACAAGCCCTGATTGATAATTAAATGTGGGAATTAATAGTGCATATATTTATCCCAACACTTACTACTCTTCTATAATCCGTTGAATTTGAATGGGTGTAAGGTGACAAGTTTGGCCTTTGGGCTGGTTCGAAAATACCTCTCCCTATTTTAGAACTTAAGTTCTATGAATTGATGGGTGCTCCCTTCAAAACAGTTGTCCAGGAATCCACGGGCTCATGCCCACGACCTTAATACAAATCTTAGCTAAGAGTTAAAGAGTGTAGCCTTTGGAACTTGACAAAGTTCCATAGGACCAGGTCCATGGAACCCTTCTTTACACTCAAAAAGGATTTAAGTTGCTCAGGACTTTGGGAGTCTAAAACTCCAGGGTGAATGAACACTGCAACATCCAAATGCATCGAAGGCGACCTGTCGGATCGGTAATTTGATGGATGACCGGCAACTGGTGGTCAGTTAGCTATAATCGTGGGATTTTTCCCCTTTCTAAACCCAAATCATCTTCTCGGTCGTGAAGTAATGCAAGTCATTGATCCAAGGGTATTCATGATCCTCCTTGACCATTAGATCTATGTTGAGGCTAGTCCAACATTGACCACTTCAGGAGAACAGAGGTGTCATAGCACCAAAGCCCCTGAATGTTGGAGTTGTGAAGTATTGTGGGTCGTCAATCTATAGATCTTTTGGGATCCCTCCCGACCTTCTGATCATGGGGACATGTGTATCATGTTGAGAGAATGTGGGGGTAGACATGTCGAGCAATGGTGATTCCATGGGTGGAGGATTTGTGGAAAAGCAAAGAGATGTCAACGACCCAAGGCATGTGCCACGTATGTTGCCAGCATATTTTGGGTTGACAGGTGTCCCTCTAGGAGTGGCCTAATACTGAGACCAAGGGACCCTTGGTCTAGAATTGTAAGTCGTTGATCTAGGGAGTCTATGGAGAATCCCTCCCAACCGTCCAGTCCACCAGTGGAAGGATTCACGTGTAACACTTCAACAATAAAGGAGTATTAAGCAGGTATAAACCCTGAATGTTGAACTCATGAAGTGATGAGAACCATAGATCCGAGGACACTTTGAGATCTTCCCAGACCATTCGATCTACATCATAGTTAGTCCAGTGTTGACCACTCTGGGTGAAAATGAGTGTTAAACGGAAGGAACCCTTGAACGTTGAACTCGTGAAGTGACGCATACTATAGACCCAAGGATGCTTCAGGATCTCCCATGACCATTATATCTAGACTTTTTTGATCCCAACATTGACCACTCCAGAAGCAAAGAGGAAGTTACATAGAGGATTCCCCGAGCACTAAAGTTATGAAGTAACAGAGGCTGTAGATCTATGGATTTACATGGACACATCTTGATCATGGAATATAAGGGGCATTGGAAGGTTGTCATTTCGGAGTGACATGGCATGCTGACATCACCCAGGGTGACATGGGGCCACATTTGATGTGCCTTGTGTCACCTTGATTTGTTATTTTCACAGACCCTATGTTCCCATTAGAACGTGACACATGTCAACCATTGATGGAGCCATGTGTCATATATGCCTTAGCACATACTCACTTGGACGAATAGCGGGTGGAGTACTCGGGACCCACCTGTCCTTGCCTCTCCATTTAATGTACCATTGCATGTAAGGGTGGACCCTTTCAGGAGTTTGGAAATTCAAAACTCTGGGGGGTTTGGGGTGTAGTATTTTAGATAAACCGAATGGGCCAAAAGTCGGAGGCACATGGAAAGATTTATGGATCCTTCGAGAGTTCAGGATTTTGGGACATCAGAGGATATGTGTCTAGAAAGAAAAAGGGGCATTCAACACTGAAGTGTCGAATGCCAAATTCCCATAACCCTGTACGTTAAATGAGGATGAAGTCCCATCAGTGGATTTAATGGTGGATGGATTTCCACCATAGATGTAGGAGTGCTAGGGATCTTCGGGACTTCAGGAAACCTTGGGATAGTACGAATGAGATGAATCCACATGGGCGCCATGTGGCCTTTGACCAATGATGCTCGCAGAACTTCAGAAGGGCATAAATTCTAATCAATATCTTGGGTTTGAACATCGTAATGACGGTTGGAAGGATCTTGACAAGCAAAAGATGATGGAGATCTCGAGAAGAGGATTCAAGATGATGGAGGAAAGTGAAATTTTGATGCCCCATCCCTTAAAAAGGTACTTAAAAAGGTTCGGTGTGTTACATCGACGTTTCTCTAAATATACAAGGCATTCTTCGAGATCGGTCGTGTTAGGTAGGAGCTCGACCACCAACTTAAGAGAAGGCATCTCACATTCAATATGAAGGACCGACTCCACTCTGTTGACTAACTGAAATGATGAGAAACAAGTGGAAGTATTTAATATTGTTCAATATGCCCATAGAGTAGGGTAAATCATCACGTGCTAGTTATATTTACTCTTCCTGACAGTCTTTTGCAAAATGGATTTTAGATATTTATTCACAGCCTCTACTTGTCCATTTTCCTATGGATAATTGGGTGACAAATGATCTTGTTTAAACCAGATTTTTGATGTTGAATCTGTCATCATATTGTTTTGGAGGTGACTGCCATGATCAATGACAATCTCCTTCAGGATACCGAACTAAGCTATAATTTGATTGAATACAAAAAGTGTTGCAGTCTCATCATCAGATTTAGTGGTAGGCATGGCCTTGTTGACAGGCATATGTGAACACACCATTAACTGTGAGGGAAAGTTGGGTCTGAGGTTGTCTAAGTAACCCAATCCATTTGGAATGACTCACCCTGATGGGTTTTATGGCTCCATTGGCCGGTGAAGGGATACAATCTAAATTGTAAAAATAAAATAACTAACCTAATTATATACTATGTACATTTATTTTTCTATATATATATATATAATATACAAATATACATATTGCAAGATTTGTGGAAAAACCTTGAAAATGAATTTTTGAAAATAGAACCAAATCTCAGGCAAATTGTTAAACATATCTAAGATTAATTACTCATCTACTTTTATCTATAAAAATAAAATAAAGGAGTGAACATAGATGGTAACGTGTGGTTTTTCAAGTATTTAAACTTGAAGATGAATCTATATTCACAAAGAAAATACAAAACCAAATAAAAGTAAGGAAAAACTTACTAGCCTAAAAACTTGCCAGCATTAAAAAGAAAATGTAGTTGTGCCTCCCTGTACCCAACTGCTCATGCTCTCTATCTGTTTAAGAGAAATCTATAACATACATTTGTATAATTCTAAGACTTCATAATGTCAAGAGAAAGTCACTTCATTTAGACAATTAAAATCTTATTCATATATACAGAAAGGACAACAAACTATATTGATAATCCCAGGTGAAGATATAAATGATCATCTGCAATGAGAAATAATTTTTTGTTGAAAAGATAGATCTATACAAACTGAAAATGTATGAACTAATTCAATACAATTTAAAATTTACATCAAGATAACTCAATCACCTGAAAATGTATAATTGGGAATCAAGGACTATTAAAAGATTGAAAGAATTACCCCGGATGGGGTGCCACCTAGAGTAGCTGAGCCATGTGGTATAGAGCCAGGCTGGGCCTTTAATACAGGCTGCTAGATCCCATCCCCTCACCATTAAGGATGGGAGAAAGTTGGAGAAGCCAGGATGATGGGCCGAGTCCTCCCACGCGAGTGAAGAGGACGGACACACAACGCACTAAGCAGATAGCCTTAATGGCGGATCCATTCGTATCCATCCTCATGAATTTCTATGATTGTGGTCGGGGAAGGACTCATTTCGAGTTTGAGCTGCAGAAGATGGGCATATCTGAGCTTTGATTTGGCTATTGCAGCCTCATCATCGCTCTAATCACTGTTTGGCTCATATAAATGCCGAGGGAAAGAGGTAAGCCCCGCAGGGGCACTGCCTGGTATGCCTTTGATGCTCGCTAGAGGAGACAATAGAGATTTGAACGATCATTTTCCATGGCTTAGATACATCTCGTCCACAAAGCCAGGAAGCCTAGAATGCCTCCCATGGCCTATGTGGAGAAAGTGTTTCTGGAGGAACCCATTTAGGCTCCTCCAGAACACCTACTCTTTACAGTTCTAGACAATTGGAACCCACCAACTTGATTTCTAGGGGAAACCACCATGTAGGCCACAAGGTAACTGCATAACTGCCATAGAGGGGACACCCAATTGGAGGAACCCCCTACTTGTTACATCGTAGAATAATTTCTGGAAGACATGGATGCAAAGGCGATAGCAAGCGCAAAAGAATTCTCCTTGGGTGTGAGCAACCGAATTGCTCAACATGAACAAAGCTCATCATAGCATATGGATGAGGTAATGGGAATGCAGAGAAGGAACGAGACATCAGAGGTGGAGGCAACATGACCATAAGGTGCACTGTCGGAGGATAGCTTGGAGAGGGAGGGTGGCATGGATCCTATGCCACGTCCCCTATCTGTCATACAAGAAGAATGACATGTCCATCCACCATTCTTCCACCCTGAACACTTGGAGCTGATGTTCAAATTGAGGATCTTGGTGAAGGACCAAATCCACCATGTCATGCTAATCAGCCAGTGCATCAACATGATCTATGATGCCTACTCCAACATGCCACCAGGACAGAGGTACTCGACGTGCGCACAACCCTTCGCGTTGCTAGCCAAGGCAGGAAAGAAGGAAGAAGATGATGACATGGACAATGCAGGGACCACTGGGTAATTGTTACAGTTAATGGTTATGGTTATAATTTATGTTTTACTTAGAGCCAGGGCTCTAGTTCTATCTAAGTCTCATTATGTTGTAATTCAAAGACTAAGGAAGTATTCTCAGACTGAGGGTTGCCAGATGTCTTGGTTTCCTTCAGGCAAAGCAGATGGCAACCCATTTTTTTGCTAGAGACTGTATAGGAGGTTGGTTGTCCCAGTTTTTGTTAACCCGATGAGATAGTTGGCATTCCAGGTGTATATGTTTTTTGAAAAGTTAATGCAATAGGCTCTGCCCTTTTTTTACTTAAAAAAAAAAAAGGATTGAAAGAATTGATATACATATGATAATAATTAATCATGAATTGAAGAAATAGACTAAAGATAATTTACATCAATTCATAATTGATTACTATGAATAATATAAACCATAACATTAAGATATTATAATATGAACTAAGATCTTTAACTTGCAGGACAAAAATCCTTGGTTAAAGCATGATTCTATATCCTTCAATAAAGTATTCATGAGTCCAACTCCTAAACTTTTCACACCACTATTACTCCCAAAATCAGGAGTATTTAAACAAAAATAATAGTAATCCCCATATCCATATGATAGAGGAAAATCTTCAAAATAGAGTATTTTTAAAACTACATACTAATCTGAGTTTTTTAATACTAATGTTTATAACAACTTATGAAAGTTTTTTATAAAAATCATTCAAAATATATTCAGAATTAAAATATATCCTACTTCTAAATAGAAGTACTTCATGATCTTCATTAACCAAGAAGTACACAAGATATCTTCCCATTCATTCTGAGACCTGAAAAATAAAATTAAAATCAAATTTAAAATGTCATTAACTAAATTAAGACAAGCTACAGAATCTATGATTTTGTAGCTAGTCTAAAAATCGTGTAACAAACCATGCTTTAACAAACCAATCAAAATAATTAAAAAAAACCACAAATTTATTTACCAAATCAAACATTTGAAAAGGAAGAATCATGCATTTCTGAACTCATAACAACATTGATATTAGTTGAATGCTTAATGATGATATCCCCAGATTTTCTTAATATTATTTTTGCCCTAGGAAGTGTTCGTTGCAATTCATATCTGAATCTCGATTTTCGCTTTCAAGATATCTATTTTGCATTAACATCTGATTAAGACACATTTGCAAGTATGGGTTGTCTTTGTAGTATCTCTGAATCCATGTTAAACATTCATCACAATATACAGGTTCCAGATCTAGGAGAGGTTGCTTGTGGTTTGAGTCTGGGGTCTTTTACTGTGTCATTATAGTCTTTAAATCATTCTGGATTCCTATGAATCCCTCACATTTCTGAAGGAACATAGGTAAGTTTGAAACAAAATCATACCATGGAGGATCATCCATGTCTGCGTTCGGGCTTACACTCTCGACATAGTTTAATTCTTCTATTACAATTATTGGAACAATATTACCCCCCTGTTTATGTTTTTTCCTTGTCATTCTTGACAGGATTCATTCACATCTTTTATTTCCAAAATCAGTATCATAGACATCTTGCCTAATTTTTTTTCCTTGCCCTTTAAATTTTTCATTGACTACTGGTATCGAAGGTTGTGAGTGTCCAACAACAATTAACGTCTCATCTCTTAAATGACCGAGTGTTGGAGAAATTTGTATTTTCGGCACAGTAGTTCAGTGGGAGTAACACTATTTAAGTGGGAGTTAACTTACTAGTTCTATTTTAGACTTTCTAATCTTATACCATCACTATTATGCATGCATTCCTATTATAGGATGTCCTTTCCTATATGAGTGAATATCACTCACTCATTGATTAGATCATAATATACATTGATTCTCATTCTTTATTGTGTATCTCTCTTCCTTTTCTTGATAAGCTTTGTTTGTGTATGTTTTAGCTAGGTTTCCTGCGTAGGTTTCCATGAAACACTGACATGGTATCATAGCCAAAATGCTTGGGGCAACCCACAAAATCCAGAGAAGAGAAAAAGAGTCCTTGAGTAAAACTAGTTTCTGCAATTGTCATGGCCTATCACTATCGAAAGGTGTGACGATTGGAATCGTCGCGGCCTATCTCTTTTGAAGGGTGCGGCGGTCTCACTGTTTTCTTCATCTGAGGTGAGACGATTCAATTTTTCACAATCATTGCACTGTGTCCTTCACTAGGGTGCGACAATTCAGCATCGTCGCACTTTATCCTTCTCCAGGGTGTGACGATTCAACAACCCTCCAAAAATTGGTTTTCTGCAGTAAAATAGCCATATCTTGAAACTCACGATCTGGGTCGGGCTGAAATTTGGACCAAAGACATATAACATAGGGATGCTCATGCTCACCAAAAATATCCAAAACCCACATCATAGCACCATCAGTCATATCGTGGAATCCACGATCTGGGTTTTCAGGATTTTTTCAGAATAAATAGTAGGGATGGAGGCGATGCAACTTCTTCAATCAATTATGGTGATAATACTCACACCATACAACTATTTTGAATGGAATATGAAGGCCGCATTCCAACTCAAAATAAAAGGATTGTATAATTTGATGATGGCGACAAAAACAGAGCCTACATCAGTGCTTGAGAAGACTAGATGGGCGAAACGTAAGGGTGAGGCCACAGGACTACTTCTTCAGTCAATCTCCATGGATTTATGGTTTCATGTTGCCACATGCAAGACTCCAAATGATATATGTACCACCTTGGAAAGACTCTTTGGAAAGAAGGATGAGATGCGTGGTCATATGCTTGAGGTAGAGTTGAATACCTTAGACCCTAAAAGTTTTGATAATATACATGATTTTTTTACTAAATTTAAATATTTTCTATTGATATTGGGTGAATATGGTATTGACAAGTCTACACAAGAAAAAAAAATTATTCTAACAATCTTGGCCAAGCTAGGACCAAAATATGTTGTATATGTCTCCAATTTCCATTCTGGCAGATGTCTTTTTGGAGAAAATTGGAAAATGCCTACGATGGCTCAGTTCATTGAGTCTCTCACATAAGAGAAGAAAAAACTCATACATATGGGCCTCATACAGGATCCCAAAGCACATGCACTCACCATTCATGATGGAAAATGATCATCCAAACAAAATGGGAAGGAGAAACAAAACGAGAAGGAGGGATATTCCAAACCCTTTAACGATTCTTCAGGTTCCAAAGACTCTTCAGATTCCAAGAAGAAGAAGAAGGTAAAGCAGTGCAATTACTGCAATAAACCGAATCATGAATAATCCACATGCATGAATAAATAGATCGATATTATGGCATAGGCACTTCAATAGAACAACCTTGGAAACTTAATTCTAGAGGGAGTCAAGAAGCAAAAGGAAAAAGATCTTGCTCCTAAGAAATATAATCATCATGCCCTGGTTGCAATTAATTCCTCATCTGATTCATGAATTATCTATTTTGGTGAATCCCATCATATGGCAGCAAAAGAGGAAGTTTTCTCTTCTTTGAGTCCATGCTCAAGACCCCCTATTCTCATGGGGGATGATACTCCAGTAACAGCAGCAAGAGAAGGGAGAGTGGAACTCCACAATGGCAGTTTTGAGAATGTTTTACATGTTCCAAAGATTTCTATGGATCTTCTCTTAGTTTATCAGATCACTTAGAAATGTAAAAGGGTTGAATTTACATCAGATTCAGTTTTAGTGGTTGACATGCATGACAATTCCATCATTGAAATTGGTGAGGTGGATCACAAGTCAAGGTTGTATAAATTCACTAAGTTTTCTGACGATGACTCCTCTATTATACTTACACATAAGGAGAGTACTTTGCATGCACCTCCATTGTAACA
>SNQJ01S0056157.1:44072-81566 GCA_010110895.2 Picea sitchensis
CATATCCATATGATAGAGGAAAATCTTCAAAATAGAGTATTTTTAAAACTACATACTAATCTGAGTTTTTTAATACTAATGTTTATAACAACTTATGAAAGTTTTTTATAAAAATCATTCAAAATATATTCAGAATTAAAATATATCCTACTTCTAAATAGAAGTACTTCATGATCTTCATTAACCAAGAAGTACACAAGATATCTTCCCATTCATTCTGAGACCTGAAAAATAAAATTAAAATCAAATTTAAAATGTCATTAACTAAATTAAGACAAGCTACAGAATCTATGATTTTGTAGCTAGTCTAAAAATCGTGTAACAAACCATGCTTTAACAAACCAATCAAAATAATTAAAAAAAACCACAAATTTATTTACCAAATCAAACATTTGAAAAGGAAGAATCATGCATTTCTGAACTCATAACAACATTGATATTAGTTGAATGCTTAATGATGATATCCCCAGATTTTCTTAATATTATTTTTGCCCTAGGAAGTGTTCGTTGCAATTCATATCTGAATCTCGATTTTCGCTTTCAAGATATCTATTTTGCATTAACATCTGATTAAGACACATTTGCAAGTATGGGTTGTCTTTGTAGTATCTCTGAATCCATGTTAAACATTCATCACAATATACAGGTTCCAGATCTAGGAGAGGTTGCTTGTGGTTTGAGTCTGGGGTCTTTTACTGTGTCATTATAGTCTTTAAATCATTCTGGATTCCTATGAATCCCTCACATTTCTGAAGGAACATAGGTAAGTTTGAAACAAAATCATACCATGGAGGATCATCCATGTCTGCGTTCGGGCTTACACTCTCGACATAGTTTAATTCTTCTATTACAATTATTGGAACAATATTACCCCCCTGTTTATGTTTTTTCCTTGTCATTCTTGACAGGATTCATTCACATCTTTTATTTCCAAAATCAGTATCATAGACATCTTGCCTAATTTTTTTTCCTTGCCCTTTAAATTTTTCATTGACTACTGGTATCGAAGGTTGTGAGTGTCCAACAACAATTAACGTCTCATCTCTTAAATGACCGAGTGTTGGAGAAATTTGTATTTTCGGCACAGTAGTTCAGTGGGAGTAACACTATTTAAGTGGGAGTTAACTTACTAGTTCTATTTTAGACTTTCTAATCTTATACCATCACTATTATGCATGCATTCCTATTATAGGATGTCCTTTCCTATATGAGTGAATATCACTCACTCATTGATTAGATCATAATATACATTGATTCTCATTCTTTATTGTGTATCTCTCTTCCTTTTCTTGATAAGCTTTGTTTGTGTATGTTTTAGCTAGGTTTCCTGCGTAGGTTTCCATGAAACACTGACATGGTATCATAGCCAAAATGCTTGGGGCAACCCACAAAATCCAGAGAAGAGAAAAAGAGTCCTTGAGTAAAACTAGTTTCTGCAATTGTCATGGCCTATCACTATCGAAAGGTGTGACGATTGGAATCGTCGCGGCCTATCTCTTTTGAAGGGTGCGGCGGTCTCACTGTTTTCTTCATCTGAGGTGAGACGATTCAATTTTTCACAATCATTGCACTGTGTCCTTCACTAGGGTGCGACAATTCAGCATCGTCGCACTTTATCCTTCTCCAGGGTGTGACGATTCAACAACCCTCCAAAAATTGGTTTTCTGCAGTAAAATAGCCATATCTTGAAACTCACGATCTGGGTCGGGCTGAAATTTGGACCAAAGACATATAACATAGGGATGCTCATGCTCACCAAAAATATCCAAAACCCACATCATAGCACCATCAGTCATATCGTGGAATCCACGATCTGGGTTTTCAGGATTTTTTCAGAATAAATAGTAGGGATGGAGGCGATGCAACTTCTTCAATCAATTATGGTGATAATACTCACACCATACAACTATTTTGAATGGAATATGAAGGCCGCATTCCAACTCAAAATAAAAGGATTGTATAATTTGATGATGGCGACAAAAACAGAGCCTACATCAGTGCTTGAGAAGACTAGATGGGCGAAACGTAAGGGTGAGGCCACAGGACTACTTCTTCAGTCAATCTCCATGGATTTATGGTTTCATGTTGCCACATGCAAGACTCCAAATGATATATGTACCACCTTGGAAAGACTCTTTGGAAAGAAGGATGAGATGCGTGGTCATATGCTTGAGGTAGAGTTGAATACCTTAGACCCTAAAAGTTTTGATAATATACATGATTTTTTTACTAAATTTAAATATTTTCTATTGATATTGGGTGAATATGGTATTGACAAGTCTACACAAGAAAAAAAAATTATTCTAACAATCTTGGCCAAGCTAGGACCAAAATATGTTGTATATGTCTCCAATTTCCATTCTGGCAGATGTCTTTTTGGAGAAAATTGGAAAATGCCTACGATGGCTCAGTTCATTGAGTCTCTCACATAAGAGAAGAAAAAACTCATACATATGGGCCTCATACAGGATCCCAAAGCACATGCACTCACCATTCATGATGGAAAATGATCATCCAAACAAAATGGGAAGGAGAAACAAAACGAGAAGGAGGGATATTCCAAACCCTTTAACGATTCTTCAGGTTCCAAAGACTCTTCAGATTCCAAGAAGAAGAAGAAGGTAAAGCAGTGCAATTACTGCAATAAACCGAATCATGAATAATCCACATGCATGAATAAATAGATCGATATTATGGCATAGGCACTTCAATAGAACAACCTTGGAAACTTAATTCTAGAGGGAGTCAAGAAGCAAAAGGAAAAAGATCTTGCTCCTAAGAAATATAATCATCATGCCCTGGTTGCAATTAATTCCTCATCTGATTCATGAATTATCTATTTTGGTGAATCCCATCATATGGCAGCAAAAGAGGAAGTTTTCTCTTCTTTGAGTCCATGCTCAAGACCCCCTATTCTCATGGGGGATGATACTCCAGTAACAGCAGCAAGAGAAGGGAGAGTGGAACTCCACAATGGCAGTTTTGAGAATGTTTTACATGTTCCAAAGATTTCTATGGATCTTCTCTTAGTTTATCAGATCACTTAGAAATGTAAAAGGGTTGAATTTACATCAGATTCAGTTTTAGTGGTTGACATGCATGACAATTCCATCATTGAAATTGGTGAGGTGGATCACAAGTCAAGGTTGTATAAATTCACTAAGTTTTCTGACGATGACTCCTCTATTATACTTACACATAAGGAGAGTACTTTGCATGCACCTCCATTGTAACATGCATATACTCTTGTGCTTCCATTAGTTTAATACATCAGAGATGATTCCATACACTCAGATTCTATACATGGAAATAAGAAAACAACACATCCATATAAGAAGCCAATGTTGAAGCTTCAGCAAATGCCCAAGAAGGCACAGTTCACACTTCATGCAACAGGTATCCTTACAGGGAATCCATTGGATTCGAGGAGGACTCGATCTCAGCATGAGGAGCCTTCTCATGTACTTTCATCTTCAGAACCTGTGATGCCCATGCATTGCTATATGGTTCAATATACTAATCCACAAACCTACAATAAGGTTGTGGGAAATCCATTATGGAAAGAATCCATGTAGGAGGAACATGACTCTCTCCTAGAGAATTAGACTTGGCATATGGTTCTACTTCCACAAGAAAGGAATATTTTCAGGTGCAGATGGGTCCACAGGATCAAGAGGTACAAGGCCCGATAGGTTGATAAAGGACATCATTAGATCCATAAATATTTCTACATCTTCATGAAGACTTTTAGTGAGAAGAAGTTTCAGACTTTGCAGGATCGTCTTGTAGTGAAGAACACAGTTGCCTAGCAACTTCCATTTTCTTCTTTTGATACATTTTCTTTTGAGGGGGGGTTTTGTTCCCTCACAGTTTTCCCTCTTTCCTCACTTTTATTTAGTGTTCATTAATTGAATTGTACATTAGTACCTAATATGGCATAGTAGCCGGGACTCATTTTTTACTCCATAGTGATGTTCAAGGGGGGTGTTGGAGAAATTTCTATTTTCGGCACACTAGTTCAATGGGAGTAACACTAGTTCAGTGGGAGTTAACTGACTAGTTCTATTTTAGACTTTCTAATCTTAGACCATCACTATTATGCATGCATTCCTATTATAGGATGTCATTGCCTATATGAGTGAATATCACTCACTCATTGATTAGATCATAATATACATTGATTCTCATTATTCATTGTGCATCTCTCTTCCTTTTATTGATAAGTTTTTTTTGTGTATTCTTTAGCTAGGTCTCCTGTGTAGGTTTCCATGAAACACTGACACTGAGGACCTCTTATAAGGGTTTCTTAGGCATCAAATAGCATTTTTTGGATGCCATCCTGGTTATAGAATGAATCTCGTCTTGATCACTGGGTGAAATTACAGAGTCATTTTGGACTTGAACTTCGATTCGAAAATCATTAAGTAAATGAGACGAAGTTTTTGGAGAAATAGGTTCCTCAGTAGCCTGAGTTAATTTGGTGGCAATATCAATTTGCAGGGGTACAAATCCATTCCTTACAAGAAAATATTGCGAGGTGTCTCGTGTGCTAACCAAATGGAAATTGACCAAAATGTGAATTAAACCATGGTGAAATAAACTAGACTCAGGTTTGGGGTTCGGCCTTTGATAACATTTTGACATATTTCATAGGCTCTTAAGCAAGTAAAATGGCACGTTCAAACTGAATCCTTTAAACATCATTAACAGACGTATGTGGAACAAGAACACTAACTCGTAACTTCCTTCACAGGTGAAAATTTTCTTTATGATCAACAATAAACCATGCCAATAGGTTTTAAATAGTTCTATCGACATACCTTTTACATGGTAGGGTGATTTCCTTAATACCAATAGAGAATGCTAGGGAATGTTGGTTACTTTCATGATTTTGAACAACCAATCACCCTCATAAGGTAAACTAGTCGCCTTAGCTACGAATTATTTGGTAACATGCAACTGAATATCACCTATTTTGGCCCTGGTTCCATCAAATGTCTTGGTGAAAGTTTTGACAACCTCTATATTAAAACCATCGAAGGATTGGATAAAGTTTACCCAACTGAATTGAACCAGGCTATCCACCATGTCATCCTGAGACAACAAAGCTTGTGAGCCATTCGTCTCCATCCTAACTACGGGGGCCATGAGCTCGTAGGTGGTGGACCAGAAGAAACAACAACAATGTTCATCAAAAGAAGAACCATGTGCTTGCAACAACCCGAACCCATAAACAGTTGAAGAGACTGATATGGAATACCTGGTGATAAACCAACATCTAAGGAATTGAGGTGGTGCTACCATTATTTCCCACTCTGAGTTTTTATTATCTCTGAAAAACCAGAGGACAAAAATTTCAAAGCCACTAGATTCATGAAACCCTCGTTACTTGCCACGAATGACTAACCCGAAATCAAGAACATCAATACACTTGTAAGGTAATAATTCAAAGGATAACTAATCGATCAATTTATTAAATGAGCTTTACTTAGCGTTGTATTTTGATATGACACTGTCAAGTGTTAGGAGATGCATTTAGGATATTCAGAGAGGAGAGATTTTAATGGGACCAAGTTCCTTCGTGAGTTTTAACTAGTTTGTAGTTTTAGGTTTGATTAAATCAAATCAATCACACATATTTCGTATCGGGGCCAATTCTCCTTTAGGTTATAAGTTATTTTTAGATTTTTAAAATGATTCATATGGCCATCAATAAAACCTAGTTCAAACCTTTTGGTTTGGACTTTCAATTGAAGAAAACAAACAATCACCTTTAACCTATGCAAAGGCATATTACCACAAGATTTTAGTCAACGATATGTAAGAAGAGGAGGACTTCAATTTCATGCTTTACAGTCATGAAATTGATCAATAGAGAAAAAACAATAAATAAATTATAACTATAAAATCACACAAACAATATAAATCCAAATATGACTGATTAACACTAATACTCAAACCTAAGAAACACAATCAATATGACATGTATAGACATACTAGGCAGTGAGCATAAGAATCAATTTTTTATTTCAAAAATCAATGAGACACAAAACGAGATGGTGGTTTGGTTTCCAACTATGGTGACTCACTGGGCGAAGAAGTTATCTTTGAATTGTCAAACTTTCATCTAAGGGAAGAATAATAAGACTTGGATAAGATTTTAAGTTGCTTTGAAACAAACCCACTTTAAGATCACATAATATTAAGATTAGCTCAGATTCAAAAATGATTGCCAAGATTATAACTAGAAAAGAAGAAAAGGAATGCTTTTATAGAGGATTATAACCTGAAGGTATGTTTTGATCAAAGGCTAACGATGTTTATAAAAATGACTTCAATACCATTGACAGAGCCACTGCATCCAGCAGGCGTTCATAGCCCCGACAGGGATGCCATTTAACCCACTCAAGTACTTTAATCCCATCCAATAGTTGTTTATTCATGACATATATACTCCCATAAAATGTTGACTTATAAGAACATACCTGCTATCTCCTAACCTGACATTGCTTCGCTGCCAATAAGCCTGTTCAGTACCCCGACGAAGTTGTCTTGGTATCATGAGTGCATTTACCCGCTGCCAGCAGTCTTGTTCAGTACCCCAGCAGGTTTACACACATTTCCCACACTTAAGTGCTTTCAACCCTCTTATTCCATTTATAATGATATAATTTATATACTTTAAAGCTGACAATAAAAGTGGGGTGATACTAGAGATTGATTATAGGACATTTATATTACTGATCGCCATTTATTTTCTTTCAGAACTAGAAGTTTTATCATGGTTTAGGTATTTTAGATTTCAATTAAGAAATCATCTAGAGGATGGGGAAGTGCTTAAAAGTTATCTTTTAAGAACAAGGACGATGTAAAAAGTCTAAATATAATCATGATTCCCAAATATCTCGACATGTTTCAGGGTTAATACTTTGAAAAAGACCATTTAGGATTTCATAGTACTCAACTGATCAATTATCTGATACTAAACCTTAGTATCATAAATTGTTTGAACTATTTCAAATTGCATTCCTATTATATGTCTTGCAATGAAAATTCTCTTTGACAATTGTTCTTGGATCAGAAATAATCCAGTCAGATAGAAAAAAATAGAAAAATTTAAACACGCCAATCAAAGAAAACAAAATTGTATAGTACATGGAATATTTATAGAGTATTTGATCTTATCTAATCAATCAAAATAATTTTTGAGGGCCTTCCCATTCACTGGAAATGTGTTTGGTTTGTCTTCTAAGTTTTGAATACAAAAGGAGATAGGACCTAATTTTTCTGCAATAACAAATGGTCCCAACCACAGATTTTGGAACTTGGTGTCAGGGATGATTTTAGGGGCTAAATTTCTCTCATGGGTTAATTTTCCATGGTTTATCCCAAAACAATATTCATTATTCTAAAAAAAATTCACCTAAATTCTATAGGATAAAATTATTTTACCTTAAAAATCACCAAAATTTTATAAAAACTATATAAAATCCTTAGAAATTTAAAAAAATTTACAAAAATATCGCCAAACATTTATAGTTGGCATATGAAGGATTAGTTATATTCGCCAAGGTTTCTACACTTTAAAATAAATTTTCATCCTCAAAATCATCCCTGCTTTGTGTGTTCCCCTTTATCCTCATGTGCTTTATCCCACCTGAGGACTAAATCTCCTGCGTTGAAGTTTCTATCGAAGGATGAACTTGCGTCGAACCACCATTTAACAATTTGTTGATGTTAATCTAATTTTTGTTTAGCTTGCATTCTGGTTTCTTCCAATGTAATTAAAGTGTTTATTCGACTTTCCAAGGTGGGACATTCTTCCTCCTGAACCTTCTCAGATGACTGAAGTGTCGGTAACAGGACATTGGGAGGAAGGATAACTTCTCTTCCATACACAAGGAATAAAGGGGAATTACCAATGGATTCCTTTGGGGTGACCCTGTCAGCCCATAGTGCATTATACAAAGCAGTGTACCAATTTTTATGATTATTCGATATTGTTCTTTTCAAGATTTTAATAAGATTTTTGTTCGTTTATTCAGCTAGGCCATTTCCTTGGGGGTAATAACTGGCAGAATATTTTAACTTGATTCCTTTTTCTAAAGCATAAAAATTCATGTCCAATGAGGAAAAATAAGAAGCATTGTCGAAAACTAGACATTCTGGTATCCCAAAACATGTGATGATATCAAAGTTTAAGAATGAAATCACCTGATTAGTGTTGACTACTCTTAAAGGCATGGCTTCAGACCACATGGTAAAGTAGTCTTTTCCCATGAGAATTTACTTGTGCTACTATGAAGAGGCTGGGTTAATTGGACCTATGATATCCATACCCCATTGCTGGAATGGTGTATCAATTGTAATGGGTTGCAAAGGGAATGCGACTTTCTTGACTCGTCCTATGAACTTTTGACATATTGTGAATTTGCGGGCCATGGAATGAGCATGTTTAAATAGAGTGGGCCAATAGTACCTATATCTAAGGACTTTTTGATTGGTTGTTTCACCGCCAAAGTGACCTCCAACATCACCTAAATGTAATTCAGTCAAAACGTTTTCAAATTCTTCCTTTTCTAGGCAACGTAGGAATACACCATGAAAACTTTTCATGAAAAGCACATCATTAATTAATTGAAAAGGGGAAGATATGAGTTTTAGTGCTCTTCTGTTTTGGGATTGAGTTTTTGAGGGGTGGTTCCATGTGTCAAATAAAACTTAATATCATTATACCAGGAATTCAGCATGGTTTGTGCACAACAGATTTGTGTTTCATGATGCAATGACGCGTCTGGTACTAATAGTTCATTGTCAAGCAAATTAACTGAATCAACCACTAATTTGCAAGGACCTTGACCCCTAACAATTCATACTGGATTAATTTTGAGATTGTATTCTTGAAGAGAGGTCATCCAATGAGCCCCCTTTTCCCCAAGCTCTTTTTGAACTAATAAATTTCTCACCGTGGGGTAAGGAACAATAACCTTAGTTATAGATTTCAAGAGATAAGATATAAAGTGTTTTACTGCTTTAAAAATAGCAAATGCTTTCTAATCAACTGTGGGATAATTTAATTATGCTCCTTTAAAGGCATAACTCATAAATGAAATGGGGATTTCATTATTATAATTTTTTTTTCTGGGTGAGTACAACAACGTATGATCTATCTGACGCCAGTGTATAGAGAGTAAGGTCTTTGGAAAAATTAGGACTCATCAATGATGGAGCTTCTGTTATAGCTTTTCTGATAGAATTAAAATCTAGGTTTTCTTGTGATCCCCACCTAAAGAGAGTGTCCTTTTTTATCATGTTTTGCAGGGGTCCAACCATCTCAAAAAAACTAGGAACAAAACATCTGACAAAAATTATTTTACCAAGAAAAGATTGCATGGATGTTTTGGATGATGGAGGGGAAAGATTGGCTATGTCTTGAGTTCGTTATGGATATATCATCATTCCATATATTTGATACTATGAATCCAAGAAAATTTCCCTGATCAACAACAAAAATTGATTTCTTGGGGTATAATGAAATACCATACTTATGACAACGTTCTAGCACACTCCTAAGGTGAGATAAGTGGTCTTTTTTATTCTTCGAAAATAGGATAACATCATCTAATTTAACATCCATTGATTGATTTATAAGTCCCTGAAAAGAGGTATCCATGGCCCTTTGGAAAGTGGCCCCTACATTAATTAGTCTGAAATTAATTTTGTGATAAGCATAAGTGCCCCAAAGGGTCTGGAATGTAGTTTTAAGTTGATCCGATGGAGACATTAGGACCTGGTTGTATCCAGAAAAACCATCTAATAATGAAATTTTTTCGGATCCAAATACCTATTGTAGGATCTGTTACAAGGGTGGAATGAGATAATTGTCTTTATTAGAGGCTCCGTTTAAGTTGCCAAAATTGACACAAAGTCGTATTTCTCTGGTTTTTTTTCTTACCAAGACTAAGTTGGACACCCATTGGGTGTGCCGGAAAGGAAATATGATCTTAACTATAAACATATTATTCAGTTCCTTTTTTACCGTGGGCTATAACTTAGGGTGCATCTTCCTTGGTTTTTGTTGAAGTGGTTGGGATTGAGGCTTCATGGGGATTACATGTTGTATTATGTTTGGATCAAATGTTTTCAAATCATCATATGTACAAGTGAATACATTTTTAAATTCCTTAAACAATTTAATAAATGCAAATCTTTCTTGTGGAGTACACCCTTTTCCCAAATTAATGTTTTAAGGGTTATCCTACGTTCCTAAATTTACAGTTTCATATTACGAAGAGGAATTATTCATTTTACAATTAACCACTCCCCTAAATTTGTCATGTAAATCATAAAACATTTCTAATCTAACGACATATTTAGGGATAGAGTTTACCATGTCAAATGAGCTTTCAGCCGAATGAGGATTATATATTATCGAAAAGTCATGGAGATTTTCATCATGAGTTTTTTCATCAATTACAACATCTTCAAAAGTATCTTCCATATGCAGAAAATTTATAATCTATTGATCATCGTCGAACACCTGCCAATTGGTGATATTGTTCAGAATTGATGGCATGAACATTAATTCAACATAAAATGAATTAGGAGAGAATCCTTCAGCAGGTAATAACTTTGATGCTACATTTTCCAACAAATCTGCTTCAGAATTACTAGATCTAGGAATAGAACTTATGTTAAAAGTGAGATCAATAAAGAACCAACACCGGCTCCTTCACATGATTTTGACCCATCAAAGTCTAAAGACCAAATTTCATCATTCTCACAACTATTTACAATATTTACATCATTTTTAGGGGTTGATACCTGAGTGCAAACTGATATTTCAGATTGTTTATTCGGGGCTGCAATAGTAGAAAGTTCAGCAACAAAATTTCCAAAGAATGAGTTCATACCTTGACTTTCTAATGCATTCACACTGGGGACAAAAGATTCATTTCAATCATTTAGATCTGTAACAGTGTATTTTAGATAACATTCCCTATTAATTCTAAGCTTGTTTCACTGACCATTTACTGGTAACCATAAATGAGACCAATCTATGGAAAAATAACCATGTAGTTTCTCAGACCAATCTCTGCTCGAGAACATGCCATATACCTATGGAATATCAACGACTACCATGTCGATTACCTGGTGGAATTTCATGTTAGATGATAATCTAATCAATACATCTTTAAGCTAATAGACGACTATGACATTAGTTTTGTCCAGCTAAATGATTTTCAAATCAGAAGGTTTAACATCAGCATTGATCTTTTGACAAACCAATAAAGGCATCACATTCGATGAAGCCTCAGAATCCACCATACAATTATGCACATTTATATTGAAGATTTCAAATGTTAACATAAATGGTGGTAATTTTTTTCGTGGTGTGGGAGAAGAAGTCTGCTTATTTTTATCATTTGTATTTAAGGATATTTTATCTAGATTTCCTACGCTTTTATCCAGAGTATCCTTCTTTTTATTATAGTCTTCAGGTACTTTTTTTTCTACAACATCCTTCCTTTTATTAATACTATTCTCTGTCAAGTTTTTGTCTAGAGGATATTTATTTTTACTGTTGCATATGCTTCATATCATTTTTTGTTGGATGGGAGGAAAATTAAGCAGCTCGTAAATTGATATATTTTCTTTTAATCTCTTAAGATCCTCAATAGGATCATAGTCTAGATCAAAGAAAGCAAAGTTTTTGGATGTTTCAACATGTCTTGATTGTTTTGATATTGTATTCATAATTGCTTCAGATGCATATTTGTTTTGATATTTAGACTCACCTTTACTACGAGTATTATAAGGATGTTGGTTATTATGGACAATTTCGAAGTTAGCTTGAAAAATATTGTCCGAAAGACACCCAAAAACTAGGGGAGATGAGTCTCCTTCATCAGGTGTTTCTTCATCCTCATTTTCTGCATCATTTTGATGTTCAGGTGGGGCAGCAACAGAAATATCAACTTCATCTAATATGTCTTGTATAGCATGGTGTAATCCTTCTAAACTTAGACCTTCAGTCAGAGGGTTTGATCTATTTGGAGGATTTGGAAGCGGTCTCCTAAAAGGTGGTCGATAATTTCGTTTACTTGAAGATCCTTCCTCTGCAAATATTTTCAAATCTATAACTTGATTAGATAATTTTTGAAAAGCTTTATGTAAGCTCTCCAAATCTAAAGGTTCTTTCTCTTTCTTATTTGAAGGAGTTTGGGTGATAATTTCTATCTTCTTCGTAGAAGAAGAAGTTGATTCAGCTTCAGGGTTTACGTTATCCTTCAAACTAAGAATGTCCTTTTCAATGAGGATATCCTCTTCAAAAGATTCTAATAACGTATTTTTCTTATACCTTTTAACCCACATAGTTGTATTATGATGTAGGGATTTAGCATAGTAAGCGATAACCATGTTTTCAATAGGCATGGAATCTATAGGGATCTTATTTTTAAGTGTAAGGAATATCTGATTAAAGTCTTTGACGTTTTCTTTGGGATTCATCTTCATGTTGGATAATTCCATAACTAGAACTTCTAAAGATTTGTCATCCACGAACTTTTCTAAGAAAAAGGATTCAAACGTATCCCAGGAAACAATAGTTTGGGGTTGTTGTGCAAAATACCATGTGGCAGCATTTCCTTCGAAGGTATGGGGAAACAACCTACAAACAACATCTTCATTTTCAACATTTCTCAGCCTAACAACCAACATGATTTTTTTTATATGATCCTTGGTTGATTGCTTAGAATCGAGATCAAACTTGGGCAACCATTTTTCAACATGTTTGGGTAAAGGATGTTGGGGTACTGGTACTGCCACAACATCTTTTTCAAGCCAAGGCCTGGCAGGGTTATTTTGATTAGCCATTATAGCTGGATTCCATGGAGTGTTAGAGGTTTGAGAAGATTCAGACGATGAGTTGTCCTCATCAGAGGACTCTCCTCCTGAAGTAGGTGGATAAGGATCGAGTGGTGAAGGAGGAAGTCCATATCCCCCAACACCTATAAGGAGTGCCTCCGATTGATCAACCAAGATATCGTGCAATGCGTAATTGGGTGTACCAGTGGCACACGTATTTTCTTCTTGATTGGAAAAATCAAGGGGTCG
Organism: Picea sitchensis; assembly: GCA_010110895.2. Classification (NCBI taxonomy): domain Eukaryota; kingdom Viridiplantae; phylum Streptophyta; class Pinopsida; order Pinales; family Pinaceae; genus Picea; species Picea sitchensis. The sequence continues at coordinate 57,189 of SNQJ01S0056157.1, forward strand.
ATGTAATTGTTCACCAAACTGTCTTAGTCTGGCCAAAGTGCCTCGGGTTCTTAGTATTGATTGGTGGGAGTTTTGGATGATCTCTTGCACATCAATTTCCTGAAGAAGCAGTATTGCAGGTTCAACAGGAATAATATGTTGGGCTTCAGATGCAGTAACTATCTTGGGTAAAATAGCGGAGTCTGAGCTACTACGAGTTACAACTAGGGAGTGATTATTAGGAGGTGTCTTTCGACCTCCTCATGCCATTAATATCCAGTTGGCCCTCCTTCTAGCAGTATTTTTTGATGGGCATATGTGAACACACCATCAAATGTGAGGGAAAGTCCATTCTGAGGTTGTCTAAGTAACCCAAGCCATTTGGAATGAATCACCCTGATGGGCTTTATGGCTCCATTGGTCGGTGAAGGGATACAATCTAAATTGTAAAACTAAAATAACTAACCTAATTATCTACTACGTACATTTATTGTTCTATATATATACAAAATATACAAATATACAGATTGCAAGATTTGTGGAAAAACCTTGAAAATGAATTTTTGAAAATAGAACCAAATCTTAGGCAATATTAAACAAATCTAAGATCAATTACTCATCTAATTTTATCTATAAAAATAAAATAAAGGAGTGAACATAGATGGTAACATATGGTTTAAATATGCAAAGTATTTAAACTTGAATATGAATCTATATTCACAAAGAAAATACAAAACTAAATAAAAGTAAGGAAAAAATTACTAACCTAAAAATTGGCCAACATTAAAAAGAAAATGCAGTTGTGCCTCCATTTACCAAACTACTTACGCACTCTATATGTTTAAGATAAATCTATAACATACATTTTTATAATTCTAAGACTACAAAATTTCAAGAGAAATTCACTTCATTTCGACAATTCAAATCTTATTAATATTTACAGAAAGGAAAACAATATATATTGATAATCCCACGTGAAGATATAAATGATCATATGCAATGAGAAATAAATTTATGTTGAACAGACAGATCTATACAAACTGAAAATGTATGAACTAATTCAATACAATTCAAAATTTACATCAAGATAACTCAATCACCTGAAAATATATAATTGGGAATCAAGGACTATTAAATGATTGAAATAATTGATATACATATGATAATAATTAATCATGAATTGAAGAAATGGACTAAATCTAATTTACATCAATCCATAATTGATTAATTTGAAGAATATAAACCATAGCATTAGGATATTATAATATGAACTAAGATCTTTAACTTGCAGGATAAAAGCCTTGGTTAAAACATGATTCTATATCCTTCAATAAAGTATTCATGAGTCCAACTCCCAAAATCTTCACACCACTATTACTCCCAAACTTAGGAGTATTTAAACAAAAATAATAGTAATCCTAATATCCATATGATAGAGGCAAATCTTCAAAATAGAGTATTTTTAAAACTACATACTAATTTGACTTTTTTAATACTAATGTTTATAACAACTTATGAAAGTTTGTTATAACAATCGTTCAAAATATATTCAGAATTAAAATAGATCCTACTTCGAAACATAAGTACTTCATGATCTTCATTAACCAAGCAATGCACACGATATCTTCCCATTCATTCTAAGACCTGAAAAGTAAAATTAAAATTGAATTAAAAATATTATTAACTAAATTAAGACAAGATACATAATCTATGATTCTTTAGCTAGTCTAACAATCATGTAACAAACCATGCTTTAACAAACCAATCAAAATAATTAAAACAAACCACACATTTATTTACCACATCAAACATTTGAAAAGTAAGAATCGTCCATTTCTGAACTCATAACAACATTGATATTAGTTGAATGCTTAATGATGATATCACCAAATTTTCTGAATCTTTTGTCTTCCCGAGGAAGCATTCACTGCAATTCAGATCTCAAATCCCGATTTTCTCTTTCAAGATCTCTATTTTTCATTAACATCTGATTAAGATGCATTTTAAAGTATGGGATGTCTTTGTAGTATCTACAAATCCATGTTAAACATTCATCACAATATACAGGTTCCAGATCTGGGAGAGGTTGCTTGTGGTCTGAGTCTGGGGTCTTTTCTTGTGTCATTATAATCTTTAAATCATTCTATATTCCCGTGAATCCCTCACATTTATGAAGGAACGAAGGTAATTTTGAAACAAAATCATACCGTAGAGGATCATCTATATCTGCGTCCGGGCTTACACTCTCGATAGAGTTTAAGTCTTCTATTACAATTGTTGGAACAAGATTACCCCCTATTTATGTTTGTTCCTTGTCATTCTTGACAGGATTCACCCACTTCTTTAATTTCTAAAATCAGTATCACATACATCTTTCCTAATTTGTTTTCCCTACTCTTTAAATTTGTCATTTACTACTCGTATCGAAGGTTGTGAGTGTCCAACAACATTTAATGACTCATCTCTTAAATGACTGAGGACCTCTTCTAAGGGTTTCTTCGGCATAAACTCACATTTTTTGGATGCCATCCTGGTTATAGAATGAATCTCGGCTTGATCACCGGTTGAAATGATAGAGTCATTTTGGACTTGAAATTCGATTAAAAAATCATTAAGTGAATGAGACGAAGTTTTTGGAGAAACAAGTTCCTCATTACCCTGAGTTAAGTGAGTGGTGGGATCAATTTGCAGGGGTAAGAATCCATTCCTTACCAGAAAATATTTCCAGGTGTCTCCTGTGCTGACCAAAATGTGAATTAAACCATGGTGAAATAACCTAAACTCATGGTTGGGGTTCGGCCTTGGATAAAATTTTGATGTCTTTTGTAGGCTCTTAAGAAACTAAAATGGCATGTTCAAATTGAATCCTTGAAACACCATTAAAAAACATATGTGGAACAAGAACAATAACCCATAACGTCCTTCAGATGTGACAATTTGCTTTATGATCAGCAATAAACCATGCCAACAGTTTTTAAACAGTATTATCAGCATACATTTTGCATGGTAGCGTGATTTCCTTGATACCAACATAGAATGCCAGGGAATGTTGGTTACTTTCATGTTTTTTAACAATTGATCACCCTCCTGAGGTAAACCAGTCTCCTTAGCTACGAATTCTTTAGCAAAATGCAACTGAATATCACCTATTTTGTCCTTGGTTCCATTGAATGTCTTGGAGAAAGTTCTGGCAACCTCTATATTAAAACCATCGGAGGATTGGATAAACTTTACCCAACCAAACTGAACTAGTCTATCCACCACATCATCATGAGACAAAAAATATTGTGAGCCATTCGGCTCCATCCTAACTATGGGGGCCATGAGCTCATAGGTGGTGGACCAGAAGAAACAACAACAATGTTCATCAAAAGAAGAACCTTGTGCTTGCAACAACCCGAAGCCATAAACAGTTGAAGAGACCAATATGGCATACCTAGTGATAAACTGACATCTAAGGAATTGAGGTGGTGCTACCATTATTTCCCACTCTGATTTTTTATTATCTCCGAAAAACCAGAGGACACAAATTTCAAATCCACTAGACTCATGAAACCCTCATTACTTTCCACGAATGACTAACCCAAAATCAAGAACATCAATACACTTGTAGGGTAATCATTCAAAGGACAACTAATTGATTAGTTTAAATGAGGATTACCTAGCATCATATTTCCACATGATAGTGGCAAGTGTTAGGAGATGCATTTAGGCTATTCAAATAGGAGTTATTTTAATAGAACCAAGTTTCATCATGAGTTTTAACTTGGTTGTAGTTTTAGGTTTGATTAAATCAAAAGGATCACACATATTTTGTATCGGGGCTAGTTATCCTTTAGGTTATAAGTTATGTTTATATTTTTAAAATGATTCATATGGCCATCAATAAAACCTAGTTCAAACCTTTTGATTTAGACTTTCAATTGAAGAAAACAAGCAATCACCTTTAACCTATGCAAAGGGATATTACCATAAGATTTTAGTCAACAATTTGTAAGAAAAGGGGGACTTCAATTTCATTCTTTAAAGTCATGAAATTGAATAGAGAAAGAATGATAAATAAATGATAACTACAAAATCACACAAACAATATAAATCCAAATATGAATGATTAACACTAATACTCAAACCTAAGAAACACAATCAATTTTATATGTATAGACATACTAGGCAGTGAGATTACGAATCAATTTTTTATTTCAAAATTCAATGAGACACAAAATGAGATGGTGGTTGGGATGCCAACAGGCCTCAACCATTTTAGTAAAATAATCTACGACCATGAGAATATGATGGTGCCCCCCAATCGAGGTTGGGTTGTAGTCCATGAAATACACCCCACACTTAGTGAATGGATTAATGGTGATCATTGGGTGAAGAGGGGCAGGGTGAAATGCATATTACGAGTGAACACCTGGAAAGGGTGACACTTATTGACTACTTAAATGCAATCTTTAAAAATTGACAACCAAAAATAACCAGCTCGCAATATTTTTTGGGTTGTCACAAGTATGGATAAGTGACCACCACACGCCCCACTGTGACAGTCATTGAGAATGACTTCATCCTCCTCTTGAGTCAAACAACGAAGAAAAATAGCATCCACCCCTTGATGATACAACGTGTCACTAATATTGATGTAGTTTTTGGCCTGATGGCGTATACATTATCAGTCATCTATCAAAGATCATGGGGAAGATTCAGAGTTTGAAGGTAGATTAGAATATCTCCATACTAGGGGTCCGAAGATGAGATAAGGAATATGTGTTCATAAACGAATGAATTGTCGTGAAAAATATCCTCATCCTACTTAGGGAAGTCTGACATTAGTTCTGTAAAATCTAGCGATTTCTTGGATTTCATGGAGACAAAATCAAGATCAAACTCCTGCAAAATCACAATCCATTTATTGCATTTCCCTCTATGATACACCTTGTAAGGACACATTGAAATGGATTTATATCAACAACCATGATAGTATTTCAGAGTAATATATAGTGATGTAATCTATGAATTGCATGCACAGCTGCTAAGCCTGGCTTCTCTACGTGAGAGTACTTAAGTTCAGGACCAATTAGATTTTGTCTAAGGTAACAGTTAACATTCTCATGGAGATTTCCATCTTCCTGAATGAGAACCATACCAATCGTCCCTTCATACACGACAGTATAAAACAAGAAATATCTATTGTATTTTGGGGGCTTCAGTAGAGGTGTCGACACCAGGGATTTCTTAAGAGAATCAACTGACTCCTGGTCTCACTCAGCCCATATGAATGGAGTATCCTTTTTCAAGAGAAGCTTAAAACCCTTAGTTATATTGACATAGTTAGCTACAAAATGACGGAGGAAATTAGCCTTCGACTGTAAACCTGGAAGTTGTCGAATATTGCGTGACAGAGGAAATTGAAGTATTGCCTCAACCTTCATGGGGTCCACCATGATCCCATGCTAAGAAACTATGAATCCTAAAAGGTGGCCTGACCTAACGCAGAATATGCATTTGTGATGGTTTAATCAAATATGATAATAGCGACATCTTTCAAACACTAGTCATAGATGAGTCGAATGATCAACCCTCTTTTGAGAGTGAGAAATGATCATCTAGATAAGCTTTGATTATATGCTTAAGGTCATGGAATGTGAAGGTCATGGAATATTGAAAATTTGCTCCATCAGTTTTAAGGTTGAAAGGAATTTTCTGGTATGCAAATGTACCCTAAGGACAAATAAACGTCGTCTTATGTTGATCCTCAAGTTTAATTTGAATTTGATTGTAACCTGAAAATATGTCCATAAAAGAAAAGACTTCCCTTCCCGCACACTCTTCAATGATTTGATCAATAAAGGGAGTGGGGAAGTTATATTTAGGACATTATTTATTTAGGCGCCTAAAATTCATACATAGAGGAACAAGATTGGATACCCATTCAGTCAAGGGAACTGAGTAGATGAAGCCAACATTAAGTAGCTTCTCCACCTTTGTCTTAATAATGGGGGCCTTCCTAGGATTTACAGCCCTAGGTCATTGTCGAACCAGCTTATAATTCAGATAAGTTTTTATTTCATGTTCGATAATACTGGTGTCGATCCCTGGCATCTCTTCATATGAACAAGAAAATACATCTCAGAATTGCTTAAAGAGATCGGTACAAATATGAATTTCTTCAGATGAACAATCTGCACCAATATATACAGTTTCAATTTAACCAGAGGTTCGAGAGAAGTCGATCGATGGTAGGGGATATGTTCTCCATGTTTCCTTCAATATATATACAATGTGTATCTAACAGAACCACGTTGTGAAGAACCATCTCACTCATGGTGGACCTAAACTCATCATGTTCAATCTTCTCAAGATCTGGGAGAAAACAATATCTACAATGAAGGTCATCCCAAGGCCTATTAGGAATAGACATGGCCTCTAAGATTGCTTCATTTGAGGGTAAAGTATTGTCAAGGCAGTCATGTGAACCAGATGAGTGTGCAACCCATATGGGATCTAAGGTGGGATCCACCTCTTTCGTCTGCGAGGAGGAAGGATATGGGTTTGTAGTAGCTTCTTGTATAGCTTGATATGCAATATCTACTATGGACATCGACATCGCCATCCCGATGTGTGAGTTACCTGCATACGATGTATCCAGAGAAGGTAGGTTCCACGAGTCATTAAAATATGAAGTACATAATAGAACTAACCTAAATGATGATGAAGACTCATCAGAAATGGTATTAATGTACGAGATTGGTGTCGAGAAATCAATGGTTTCCATCAGGGAGGAATACATTCTAACACCAACATTATCAGTTGCCTACTGAGAATTATCGATAAAGGGGATCATAGGTCCCACCAATGTAGAATAAATAGGGTGGGGAAAAGATAATTAGTCAATCGTCAAAATCTTCCCTTTGTGAGGAAAGCATAAAACGTGGAACACTGAGGACACAATGGTTGTCATAGCGTAAGTCCAATTACGTTCTAGTAAGATTGTAGTCAATGGATGCATCAACCACCTCGACCTCGAAATCCACAGTCTTATTGCCTAACTAAATTGGAGAAGCACAAAGGATACCATGGGGTCTAAAAGAATTCCCATCGAAAGCAGTTAACATGGTCATAGATTGAGAAAACTGCAGAGAGCCAATGGCTTTCCAATAAAATAGAGACATCACAGATGTCAAATCACCTTCATCAATTCCAATATGTTTTATGGTAATATTCATACTCTCCACATGGATTTGAAAGGCCACATGATAAGGTAAGAGATACTTGACATCCATGACGTCGAACTTGACAATTTTTTAGCCACTCGGGTCGAGATCTCCCATGGAAGATAACAGGGAATTCCTCTATGTTGGACATGTCTGGAGTACCTCCAAAGCCAACATATCACATGGTGTTTGGACCAAATCCTCGACAATCGAGTAGTTTTGGGTGGCTATGGAATTAGGATTGTGAGTAGAGCACTTAAAGACACTTTTCGAAACTTGAGGCAGAGGTTCGAGCTTATCAATCTGCAAAGGTGTTTCTGGAGGGGAAGGCTCTGGAACCAAAATAGGTTGCAAAGAACCATAATCGCGAGTCCTAGTGGTGACAAAAATATCATATCAAACCATATTGATGCATTAATGGCCACCATCATGCGTTGAGAGATTTTGACCTCCACTCAATGCATTTCCGGTGTTGGAGGATCCTGAGGTCATATTTTGATTATGTGGAAACATATTAGTCAACACAACAGCCTGTTGCACTATGAGCCTCGAGGCTTCCTCAATTTTGGGGCATAAATGGGAAAGGTGATCTTATTTACAAATTTTACATGGGAACTTCACCGCCCTCTTTTCTTTCTTTCCCTCACCAACATTATTATTAGATTTATCATTATTATGGTCATCCTTGATTTTATTATTATTATTTTTATTCCCACCCTTGCGATTATTATTACGACTTTTCTTCTTGTTCCCTCTGGTTTTTTGGTTACCTTTTGGGCTTGTCGACTGCATGGAATGTACATCTGACGACTGGGTGGATGAGGATGAAGTCATAGCTTGTCCTGTTGTAGACTATTTAAGAGACAAATATTTTATCTGGTTCATCACCTTGTTTATAGACTTGGAATTCACGGAGCCTATGATGCCATCGATATGAGGCCCAGGCTTTTTTCTAGGATCATAATTTGACCATAGTGCGTCGTGAATAATTTCATAGAGAATCACATATTTAACATATATTAGATCTAATTGCTTGGATTTAAATATGGCCTCTTCCTCAGATGTCACTTCGGATGCAGAAACATCCTTTGAAATGTAAGGCAATAGGGACTTGAGGAACCATTTCAACACAAAATCTGGAGGAATGTAATATTTAATCAACCACTTCCTTCTATGCCACTCTTGAATATGATATGAGATGTGGGTGGCTTTATCTTGATGAAAAGTTGATAAAATTTTTATGCTGACATCATAACGAACCGACAATTGAAAGTGGTTAAGAAATACTAATACCATCTCATTGAAAGTTCGGTAAGTGTCCCCAGGTAACTTGATGTACCATTTCACGAAAACCCCCATAAGGGTGCATTGAAATAGTCTCAAACAAAAAAAATCGTCATTAAGGGAGTTAGATGAGCACCATAATTGAAAGGTAGTCACATGATCACCTGGGTCCTCACCACTCTTAACATCAAGCTTTGGAATTTCAGAAGGAATCTTCGAAGGAACCCGGGGGGGGCATGACGGATCATGACGCATTGGGTTGTTCATCAATTTTGACAAGTCTGGAAAATTCAACATGGCTAGAAAGGGAGCCTTGGTGGTGACATTTGGGACCATGCTCCCAGGAAAGACTGGTTTTGAGAAATCGTGGGCCAAGAAGGGTTCTGGTGTACACCATGGCTTTGTCCAGTAAGATAGTATCCTCCTCCCAACTGATTCATAAAAGGTTGTAAGGGAATCATCATCGAGGGGGGTGCTTGTGAGGAGAAAATAACATGATATGGATTACTCATGTGAGGATATATATTCCCCCGGATGAAGGAAATCTGTGCGGGGGGTTTCCCATACTATATAATTGACTCCCCCTTGATGGAACACCAAAGGTTAAAGGAAGGTTTTCCATAAGAAAATAGTTCGTAGGAACAAACATTGTGGAAGAAGGATGGATGGACAAGATATAAGAAGTATAAGGATTTCCCATTTGTGGATTCCACCCTTGAAAATTATAGCTAGGATTGGGTCTAGAGGAAGGAGGACTCCAACCTTTTATTGTGGGAGTTGGTTGAGGGATATGACCCCCACCAAATGAAAAATGAGTATAAGGAGGCGATGTGCCCCCAGACCCAAAACTAGGATTTACAATAGACATCGGAACAGAGGATGAAAAGTGCAATTTCATATATGGCATACCAAAAGAGAAAGGATTAGATGCCCAAGTCATTGGCTGAGTACTATAGTTAGGCATACTGCTTGAGAATATAAAAGGATTCCTCCCCATGGACTGAGAAAAGACATATGGGATGGGTAGAATTAAGTGAGGGACTCTTTGGAATCCAAGTAACTGATGATGAGGGATTTGAGGGGACTCCACTAACCATATCAGAGGCTGGAGTCAAAGGCCTTCCTAAAAAATTCATATCTGAATCAGTTCTCATGGTAGGATGATCTTGAGCCTGAGTGGCAGAGATGTATGTACCATGTTTATTAACTCTATGCCTTTTAAGAGGAGGCTTCGGTATCAGACCAAACTATGGTACTTGATTCAAAAGACAGAGAGACCGGTGGAGAGGTTGGTCTTGCTCCACGATGACTCTGAAATCACAACGTAAAAAAAAATCCTAAGGCCACCTAATATACAAATAGCACACTCCTAAATAAAACTAAATTCCAATGCACACAAACAAGATATGATGGCTGAAGGGACCTCTCAAACTAAAAAAGGTATGCCTCTCCTAGGAAGGGATGAGACTCTCAAACAATGGAGTGGAGGTAACATAATCAGTTATAAGGACCTTTATGGGCTTCACAATGCAATTAGTTAGATTCCTCTGGAGATAAAATCCTCCATAAAGTTTGTGTGATGTATGATCCCTATCTGACTTAGGGTACTTGCAGAATAACCCCTGCAAGCAAGCTGTGTGGGTACCTAAGTTAGGAAACCAAGGTCACTATGGTATAACCAATGATCGGGTGAGCAGTTGTAGGTCCATTCCACCGTATGGGTAGGGTAGCAAATCCCTAAGTCTCAAAATAAATGCCTCTCGCAGAGGTAAAGGCACTAATGAAACCCCCAAATATGAATAGAACCTCATAAATATCTCTGACGCTAGGAAGGTATTAGAGGGTTATCTATGTAACCAACTTAGTGCAACCTCATTCTTAACTCCGATGTGAGTGGAGCCTCCCAAGGACACCAAATACATAAATGGTTTCACCACTCCCTGGTCAGACACATACGTTGAATTTAATAGCCTTGGAGAAGTTTACTCACAAAATTCTATTCCAATGACCTAGATCCTAAACTTGTTTGTGTACCCTAAAAAATAAAATCGTTTCTAATCAATTTTAATTATGTAGTGTTAATTTTAGTGGCTTCTGCTTACTCAAGAGGTGCAGTCATGAAACTAATGGTGTTATGACTCAGCATATAAAAAGGAAGAAAATGTAAAAACACTGCTAAGCACTAGTCTTTTTTTTTCAAATAAATGGTATGATTCTAAATTTTGTGCACAGGATGCAATCTCCTTCAATTCCAATGAAGTGCAATCTTTCCTAGCATGAAAAAACTAATTTAATTTAGACAAAAGTGAAAATGCTCGGAATAAAATGAAAAAAGGAAAAAAACATGTATTTTCAATATAATGAAATGAAAATACAAGGAATGAATAAACAATATCTTAGGCAGACCCTACTGCAAGAACAAGGAGACAATCCAATCAAGAGACCAAGAAGAGACTACCCAGACCAGAATGCAAGGAAAACAAATTGAGAAAAATGACAAGAAATGAGTTCTCCCAAAACATTCAACACTGATGCAGCTTCCTATCACTCAATAGGCACTCAAAAGACAGGAAAAGGATCCAAGAAGTCTCATCAAGCAATAAAACTCACCCAAGAAACACTAAAACTAGCCAAAAAGACTTAGAAAATAGTGTACATGACTGTTCAAGGAACATAAGCGTATGTATGTGCCCTAAACATAGAAAAAACATGTATGTATGTGACTGTCAAGGGAAAACCCGAGTATGCCAAGAAATACCTTGACTGGGAAAGGGTTAGGCCAAGAGACTCAGATACAAAGAAAAGAAAACGTTGTCAAGCAAAATGCAACACAAAAATTCAGGAAAATAGAGAGCAATAAAGGAGAAAAATCACGAATTAAACCCAAAAGGGAGAATCCCCAATGGAGTTGCCAATTATGTTATGAGGAAAATCTACCTATGGCTTGGGGGTAAACCAATACAAATGGAACGACACCTAGAAATCAACTCTAACCTCAAGTATGCTAGACAAATGGAAATGATAACAAAAGGAAGGCTAGAAGACAACCTCTTCTGGATGTCCGAAGAAGACCACGATCGAGCTCAGGATCCAATGCTTGATACCTTCAACGTGTTCTCAACATCCAAGATACACAAGCATATGGAAATTATATGAAATGTTAGCATATAAACTAGCATAATCCATTTACATGTATAAAAAATCTGCCCATGGAAAGTAATACAAATATTTGCAACACATAATTCGACAAGAAAATAGTATTTCTATTAATATAATCAACATAAGTACATAGGTGACAAACTTCTATAATGACACATATCGGAATTGAGAAACTAAGCCCCTCCACCTAGGCCTTCACCACTTCAATCCTCCACAAAAGCAAGCTCACAATTAGTAGGAGTATTTGAGTTTCTCCTTCTCAAGATATGAAGAGCTTGGGGGATGAACACAAAATAATTTCATACTTTCAAGGACAAAGGGATGAAGACTCAATATGAGGTGAAATTTCTCCAAAGTGTCTTTGAACTCAATGATGAATCTCCTCAAGGCTTGTATATGGTTCAATTTGTAGCCTCCAAATGGACTTGAAGGTTCGATTCATAGAGTTTCTAGTATATGGAAGGTCAAGGATCATGGGTCTTGTGACTTGGCATGGAAACCCGACATACTTTTTAAATTTTTAGCACAAAACCTGATGTACATGGGTTCTAATGGAGAAACATGCATATACGTGAGTTTTATAACTGTAGCCTATGTATATGTACTAAATTTTGAATTTTTTACTATGGATGAGCTACAATAGGGAAATTTAGTCTGTTGAGGGAAAGGGAAGGCCATCAAAGCATAATGAATGGAGTGTGGAAAAAATTGCTATAACAGTGTGTGCTCAACAAAAACTTATTTTCATGCATTCACACACACAAAAAAAAAATTCTTCTCGAGGAAAAAAAGGGTTGGATCTCGATTAGCTTACCCAGAAAATGCAAATTTTCCCTCTGTTTCTGATTTACCGATATCACACAGAGTGCATGGAAAAGAGTATAAACAGACATGAAAACCCTTTCTATTATGTTTATGATTTGTTGAGATCACATAGAGTGCAAGGAAAAGAACATATGTATATTGAAAAGAGTAGAAATCTAGAAATAAAAAACTGAAAACCAAAATATTATCTCTATAAAAATTTAAAATGGCATATTCAGACTTTATACCTCTAGATCTGACTGAAATTGTCATATCTTGGGAAAATATAAACCTTTTTGAGTGAAACGAAAAGTGTTTCTAGCTGAAAGAAGCACTCCTAATGCAATGGATTAGTCCTCTTGGACTATGAATGTACGAAAATGGAAGAAACTAGAGATGCGGAAACACGGCTTCAAGATCTCAATCCATAGTGGGAGCAGGTATTGAAATGAGCCCTGATACCATGTTCGAAAACACATATATTCCAAAAGTGGAAGAAAAAATTTAGATACCACTCACACAACCAGATCAAATATCAACACACCGATGTTTTACATGGTAAAAACCCTATGGGGAAACATCCACGGTCCCAACCAACGTGGCCACTTGGAACAATTTATTAATTCAAAAGAAAATATTACAGAGAGATTTAGAAGATATTTTCTCACAGTCGATCATCAACAAATGACCCTCCATGCTCTTTAAATATAGACCATGGACCAATAATTTGTTAAGCCACATATCAATATAGGCGTTAAGATCAAGGAGAATATGAGTTGTCATATCACTCTATGTTGGGAACATATCTTGACTTTCATATTTCCTAACTACGAATGCATACTAATGCATACTAAATAAACACACTAAGAAACACACTTTAACCTTATGACACATTTGACCAAGTTTATATTAACTAACTCATAAGTGTCTAAATATCCTAACATGAAAAGTGAACTTATGCGTGAGTTTCATTGTAACAACAAGTGATTGTTGTTGTTTTATTGGTAGTTTTCCTAGCAATGAGTTCCTTAGACTTCCTAGTAGTGAGATTCTTGGTTACTTGTGCCAGAGAGACCCCCATAAATGAATGGGAGGCCCAATGGAGTCAAATAAGTGAAGGTTTACATTCTTTGGGTTGGGAAGGTCAAGAGGAAGGGAGATGGTGGAAATCAAGATAGTTGTAGGAGAATACCAATGGGACATTGTGGGATTTCCGAGCTGTGAGTGGAATATGAGAGACACCATCTTTTGTGGATTCCTAGCCTTAGCTCAGGGGTGGACTGTTGTTGATATATAAAACAAAAAATCTATGGTTGGGTGGACCGTCTACCCAAGCAACTGGTTTCACAACTGTTTTAAAAAGATAAGTGTTTATCTATGTTATTTTATGAGATAAATTGTTTTGTTTTAACTCTATGTATGTGAATGGATTATATTTTGTTATGTATGGGGTTAATTATTTGAGAGACACCCTCTTTTGTGGATTCCTATCCTTAGCTCAGGGGTGGCCTCTTGTTTAGATATAAAACAAAAAATCTATGGTTGGGTGGAATGTCTACCCAAGCAGCTGGTTGCACAACTGCTTTAAAAAGATAAGTGTTTATCTATGTTATTTTATGAGATAAATTTTTTTGTTTTAACTCTATGTATGTGAATGGTTTATATTTTGTTATGTATGGGGTTAATTATTTGCATTCATGTTTTTTTCATCAGGTTATAGCCGCATTTAAATTCACTGTAGTCTAATGGTTAAATCTGTGTGTATTCCTATAGATGGTAAGCTACATAATTAATTAGTTGAAATTTTTGAATTTATGGGTATTTCTGCAGTAATGGACCTCAGTTGGTATGGGGTACATTACAAGTGTTTCTATTGTAGTAAATATTTTTTTACTTCGCACAAAGATTCATGTTGATTTTAGGCATATCTAACTTACTAATGGACATTTTTCTGAACCCATGTGAAATGGGTACTGTGGAGTATTAAATAATTGCATAGAGGGAATAGGGAAGGGCAATCAACATGAATACTCACACTACTGATAAGCTATTATGTTAGTAGGAGGCACCACTCCCTTGTGGTTGCCCCCATTGGCATAAGGATCATGATATATTGGATATTATATGTTGTTGTGGGCCACATATCCTCAACCAATATAGAGGTATTTATGTCACAGAAACAATTCTAATACACATAGATTTTAGGCATATTAGACTTAGTAATGGGGATTTTTTAGGAAGGCATGTGAAAGGGTTACTATGGATTACTATCAATGATGCACAATTACTCCTTTCATATAATATGCAAAGACGGATGATGTGAAAAATGGGTAAGTAAAACCTTGATAGAATAACTCCTTGAGTGGATTGTTGATGATAGAGAAGAATGAGGGGGAACCTTCACACCAAAACCTCCTCTACAATCTTGCATAAGATATCATATTATAAAAAAAAAATCATAACTTCTCACACTATCAATAGATTAGAAATCAAATCATTGCAAATATGAAAAATCACTACAAAACATATTTTGGTTGTGGGAAAAATAACCCAAAAATTTATATTGATGAAAAGTGAGGAATGATGCCACTTAGAAGTAGCCATGAAGATTACCTTCAACATTCCCCTTGAGTGGGTCCTATCCTTTTTGAATATTTCTTTCTAAACTAAAGTAGTAACTAGAAGAGATTTTCTCCTTGAGTGGCAGAAGAAAATGCTCAATTCTAATACCAAGGAGATGCAATGAAGTCTAGACTAGTAAATCACCAAATCCTTAACTACACCTATGCAACATAATGTTACATTCATTGAACTCATGGAGGTCAACTCCCTCTTCCTAATAGAATCCAATAACCCTATCATTCTACTCTACAAAACTCTCATCAACCACATGTTTGACTTTTTATAGCCACCTAGATGACTTCCTCTCTGGGATGAGTACAATATTCCAAACATCATTATACAAGATAGATTTATACTCCCCTCTCATGGACTCCTTCCACTCCTTATTCTCACAACCCTCCTCAAAAAATGAAGGTTATTTTAGCCTCTCATTGGAATGTACAAGTACCAAAGGGTCAACAATCAACCTATAAAGGATACCCTTTTGCAACCTAGGAACAAATAAAATACCATTGGACTAAAGAACATCACCTAATGACATCTGGAGGAAATGGAGCCTAACACTCTCATCAGGATAAGTAGAAACATCACCTAACTCCACACTCATACCTCCCTTTTACTTGTGAAGTTTGTTTAGGAGTGACATGTCGTATGTCATATGTCTTGATGTCCCACTCTACACATACCAGCAAACCATATACATGGTGTTATAACATAAACAAGATACCATGGAGAAGGTAGTCTCAAATTTAAAGGAATCCTCCTCTACTTCTACTACAGTCCCAATTGCAACATGTTTCTTTCACTTCCCTTTATTCTTCAATGGACATTGGTTGACATAATGCCCCATCTTATGATATTGAGAACACATCACCTTACTCAAATCCTTCTTCTTGTTTCCTTTATTTCTAACCTTATTTGTCCTCTAGATGAGGTCAATCTCCTCCACTTCCTCTTGTTTCTCTAAACAATCCTACAATCTAATTACTTAGTGCACATGATCATCCCAAAGCTTTACAATGGTGGTATATTCTCATGATAATAGGCACCCTAAACAAGAGGCATTCAATATGGAACAAGTCCATTCAAAACAATGAGCACCAACTCCTTATCCTCTACCTTCATCCCAATAATGACTCCCATTTGATCTCTCAACTATGTGATCCCTAGTCAAGTATCTCACCATGGTATCTTTCTTGCTCATGTGCATGGATGAAAGATTATTTCACAAGAGAATCTATTGAGAAGCACAAAAGCTTTGAAATAAACCAACAAAAGCCTCAAACATGTCTTGACTTGACATTTTACTCTAATTGTGAAGGATGGAATGATCCTTCATAGAATAAAGAATGATTCTCTTTTACTTGGCCTCCTTATTATGATGAGAGACTGCCTTCATAGGATCAAAAAATATTAGAAACACTTTCAGAACATGGTATGAGAGATTATATTCCTCCATAAGCATCTATAAACTAAGCTTCCAAGTAATATAATTGTAAGCTCCATCCAACCTATCACACTCTTTAAGATCAATAGCCATCTTGCATATCCTAAAATAATCCTTAATGCAAAAAATCAGAAAAATATGAAGTAGACAAACCTTTCTAGGCTTGAGTGCTTATCTTAGGAAACTTAAGGTTTCACTCCCAATGATCTCAATAAGGTCAATTACCTCTCCTAGGTACATCATAGCTGAAATACCAACTCCCTCTTCACCTAGAGAGTGATTTAATCAAGAAAGTTTCAATATTGTATAGAAATTTTTGTTATAGGGAAGTTAATTCAAATTAAAAAATTTCACATCTTTACTAGAGGTTTCCTTAATATAGTCCCTATGAATTGTTAGCCTTATGGATAATCTAGAAAATAATTTACTGCAACAGATAGTGGACAATATTTCACTTCATAACAACCCCAATACATTAGGCAATCCAATATAAATGATATCAAACTTATGCCAACAAGTTTCATATCTTAAGAGCAATATTTTCAAGCATAAAACATATATGAAAATAAATTTATGAAAACAAAAAATACAACAATAAACCTTCCTGATTATCTTCAATATTAATGTTAAAACCCTTAACAATGTCAACCTTAACTTATGTCAAATTAGCAAGACATATAAGTGCTGGAAATTACAAAACCATGAAGTCAATGATAGATGGAAATCAAATATGCAATAAGACAATTTTAGATAGTTGAAAAGTTCATTTATATAAAGAAGAAGTGAGGTTCATGTACATATTCATAGCTTATCACAAGCTGGTACAATACTCTATTCTCTCCAAAACACTAGCTAGGGAAAACCAAGAAAAACCCTAGCTGCATTGAAGATACTCCAACAAGCTAAAATCATCACTATAAATTCCTTCNGGTTCATGTACATATTCATAGCTTATCACAAGCTGGTACAATACTCTATTCTCTCCAAAACACTAGCTAGGGAAAACCAAGAAAAACCCTAGCTGCATTGAAGATACTCCAACAAGCTAAAATCATCACTATAAATTCCTTCTAAGCCTCATGCAAGGCATCTTCTCTTCTCTTCCTCTCTTGTTCAACAAGTACAACCTGGGGTTAATTCACAAACATTGACTCCAATGCCTCCTTATAGAATAAAAACCTAAACCAAGAATTAAAGAATGCTTCATGAAAACCTAGAACCTTAAGACAAGGAGAGATAAAGTGCACTACTACATATGGTGTTGAAGTCCGACAGGGAGTTCCGATGGTACAGATAAAATCGATCATACCATTAGACATTAATAACTAACTATCAATTTTTTTTATTTTTTATCTTGGTGCCTCAACTTCTATTGGTATTACGACATAGTCCAATCATTGTCAACATTCTGACTCATAGTCGACAATTACCACAAGGGAAATGTGGTGCCCCATCATAAAAAATAGTTCGGAGAGGAATGTTTCTAAAAACATGAGATATAAAAACTCACTCGAGTACATGTAAATCTAATTATGATCAAATTATGTAACTTTTGTATTGATCGAGGTTGTCCCCACGGGGATCATATAAATATATAGGCATTCTCAAAACATTCTACATTTTAGATTTTTTGGTGGGAATCATGTGATATAAAGGTTGTAAGTAGAGTGATAGGAAAGGATAGGCTTGACATATCGGATAAAATAGGAGGAATCTTTAGAGAGAACAAAGGTGTGGGATCTGTATTTCACTTTGTCAACCAATTTGCAAAGTTTGATGTTCTATTTTATGCCTTGAATGAGTTTTCTGTTGATGACTTCCTGAATGGATGACTTAAATGAAGAACCTATATGAATTCTACATCCTCATGCTTGCATGTTGTACCTGATGTCATGATTTATGCTCAAGATCTCGTATGTTAATCATATTCTTTAGTTTAAAACTCTTAACTAGAATCACAAGATCATTAATATTTTCTATGAGCTTGATATTAGATACACGTAGCTTTCATGACATTTATTTATAGTAGAAGGTTGTTTATGAAAGGTCAAGATCATGGATGATTATATTTGATAAATTTATTCTTCCCTTTTTTTTCATTTTGAAAACAAACCCAACACTTATTCACAAGTTTGTTGAAGGAAAAGGAAAAGAATGTAATATTTATGGCATATTGGAAAGTATATTCTTCCTCGCATAATATATTTTATTCTTTTTGTGGTTGCGGGAGTAGGGTTGCAGATTCATTGCCTTTACTTGACCACTACATCTCTAAAATGTATATGGGAAACCCTCAGTCTTCTTCCTCTTGACTAGACTTCTTTCTATTCATATCTTGTCTATTATTTGAAGCCAACATTCTGTTAGCACTGAGAGTCACACTCACACCGCTATGAGTGCAATCCCAATACCCATCAAAGTGTGGAAGATAAAATTTGTAGTAAATGAAAAATGGACAAAAGACTCTGAAAATAATGCCAATCACAGTTTACTTCACATAATATGCAACAACAAATAAGGCTCTGAATAACTTTGATCAGGGTTATAGATAATAAGATGAGTAGGTGGAAGACTTAATAAGAATAATGTGAAATTCCTATCATCTACATCAGGTAGTATGACATACATATAAAGAATAACTCTCTAAAACAAGAAATTCTTATAATCAAAGAGATGAATTCTGATATATTTGTAAACAACATTACAACAAATCCTCTATTGCAACAAGATATAAATTAGTCAAATGAATCTTTCACTGGATTGTGATCAGAATTAGAAGACAACAAGATGGTAGGAAAAAGAATTGATTTTCATTATCCAGAGAATCTTAAGTCTGATACATAAAATAGAAGGTCTTTCTGTAAAAAAAAAAGTATAAAATATGAGTCTCTATCAATCCATTTGAACCTCCATCAAATTTACAAATGTCTATTTATAACTTAAATTGTTTCTTTACAGCTTTACAATTTGAATAACAACCTTCCTAGGATTCCTATGCCTTCAAAGGGGCGAGGAAACATGCGAACAAGTGAAGATAATAGACTGTTATTTTCCTGGAAAATGATGTCAATGTTCATAACATTCCTTTATGGATGATGAAGTGTCCTTCTGGGTGCATCTTCTTTTGGCAAGTGGCCACCCAACTCACAATTGACCCTTTAGACATCTGGCATGCATCCATCGAACACCTGGCTGGTCGTTCCTCCACAAAAAATCCCAAAACATGAGTCCACAGTGTAGCGTTGCAAACTATCTTAGTTCACTTTGTTTCTGGCTTGCCTTCAACAAATAGTTCTGAAATATAAACCAAGAGCTCAAGCCTGATGTGAATACCTCCATATTGACATAGGATTAAAATTGACCACCTCATTTTCCAATTTATAGATTAAGTATTATATCCATTAACAAAAACTTGAAACAAAACTCATGTCAAAACTGATGTTGGTAATAGTAGTTGAAGGTATTAATTTTTTGTTTTTACCTTTGGGGATTCTCCTAATAACAACATTAGCTAGCAAATATAAGTTTATCCTAGCCAAATCCTATAAGATTTTTATCCAGTAGTTACTTTCCTTGATCTTGTGATGAAATTCTCCTCATAGTTCCTCCGTTTCGAACACTATGTTTCCAAATAAAATCGTCTTATCCTGTGACAAAGATAAATCAACGTCCTCATTCAAAAGACCAAAATGTTCAATATCTACTCTGGAACTTCATTCAGACACCTTGGTAAACACAATCTATTCCAAACATGATATACATCATCGTGAATGGACTGAATTCTGCATTTAATCTCATACAAAGTTTATTCTCAGAACTAGCTTGGGATGTTCAGGAAGCACCTCTTCTGCAAGTTTTCACACATGCTATCATTTACCCTTTGAACAAGTAGTTTCTCACATCCTTCCTTCATTTTAAGGAACTTTCTTTGCACTTTGGTTGAAGAGAAAAACATCAACAATCATAATTTTATAATATCACAAACTTCCTCTAACCATGACAGGTGATTTTCATCAGTTAAGAGAGCTTCATTGTGCATCTCAATCCAAATATCCTTCTTCTGTCAGCGCATTTGACACTAGTGTGATTTGTCTCGAGAATTTCCCTCAACACTCGACACTTGGTTGACTTGATATTCATGCATCTAGAATCCTTGGGGTTTTAATACGTGACTCATCAATTCATTGGAAACCCTTTTTGACACCTCCCATACCTACGAATTTGAAAAATGGAATCTCCATTAAACACCTGTTAATACTGTTGATGCGAATTTGGTCAGACTAGGGTCCTTCTCAGGTTACCAACAAAAGGCACTGTGTAGTCTAGAGCACTGGCATTTTCATATCCTCCAAAGAGAAGAAGTCTCACCCGAAGCGCTGTTGAGACAGAGAGATAGGGAAGGGTAGGGAGAAGACTACAAAAGATCCACAGAGTGTTCAAAACTTACTTAAGTCCTTGTGCAAGCAATGTTATCAAATAAGAAACATCTAAATGCAAGAACCAAACCTACTGGTATTGCGAGCATCAATTAACCATAAGAACAACAATTGTAATTTAGAAGCTATACAGGAAGACTGAAATGCATAAGAAACAATGTAAAGACACATCAGATTTGAAAATTTAACCCTTCTTTATATCATCATTCAAGATCTTTCTTACATTGCAGACTCTTGGCTCTGGCCCTCGGCTACAGAGTCCCGATTTCCCAGCCAGTAGGTCACATTCATTACAGACTCTACCCTTCTTGATTTACCACAAAAACCTTGAGCAATGCCCATGGACATGACTCTGATAGACACTACTCAACCTAACAATATTAGCTAATGACCAAAATGAATGAGCAAACTCATCAACTGACTAAATCGACCCATTCAACAATCAATTAACCAACCCAACCCTCTTACAATTATATTTTGTCCTATATATAGTTGTGTTATGTCTTTTTGTTTTGCTTGCACATCTTCTTGTTCTATTGCAACTGTCTGTTGTTTAGCTGGTGTTGCGTTGGCTTCTGCAACTGTTTTCTATTGTTCTTTCTTTCAGCCTTTGATGGAGGTTGCGTGACCAATACTTGTGCAATTATTTTCTCAAAAATGAAGGGCTCAACAGGCTCTGACCACAACCCTTGACTCATCCTCGAGTCAAGCACTTGCTTCCTTCACATTCTCCAGGAGCAACTGTTTCTTTCCCTTATCCAGATTTTCCTCTTCTTTGAGCTCTTTTGTTTGTGTGTTTTCTTCCTTCACTTCTTCAAATGAAGGGCCCAATTCTCGGATGAGCTCTAATGCTCTGTTCTTTACTCCGTGAAAGCTTTCAACTTTGTCCTGCCATTTCCAAGCAAGGAGTGATACCTTGGCCAAGAATTTGTGGGTCGTCTCTTTGTTTTACTCCTTTGGTTTAGCTGCGACCAACGAGTTCCATTCGAAGTTAGTTGTTGCGTCAACCTGGTGCATCTACATATAGTTGGTTTGAATCACTGGTCAAAACTCGCGCAGCTCTTTCTTGGCTACTGACTGTGCTTCTTAGAGGGAATTTATTTCGTTGTTGGTTGTTGAATTTGGTTGAACTTTTGTTGCTGCTCCATGGGGTCCATTATGACCGCAACTTCCTCATTGAGCACCTGGATCTTTGTGTGCACTTTCTCCAAGATTTGATTTCATCGAGTGATGATACCCATCCAATCACTAACTTCCTTAAATATTATGGTGCAGTTTGTGGTCTGTTTGTGTAGTGTAGCTCAGGCATTGTTACCTTGCAATATTATCCTCTGCATTTGTTCTTGCAGCTGCCGAGGCTGTTGTTCTGTTTCCTGCTGGACTTATTGTAACTTTGCTTGTATCTTCTCTGTGCATGTTGCGAGCTGTTTCCATGCCCTTTGTATCATTTTGATTTGTTTCTCTGGTTCTCTTATCTTGTTGTCTTCTATTAGGTCGGTCGCAATGTTCCAGATCTTGGGCCAGGCTTCTGCAAGTTTTTCCCAGACCTTTTCTAGTTTGCGCTGGGCTAGGATCCTGTCGTGTTTTTCCTCTGTTCTACATGCTTGTTCAACTGTCCATTCTTTTTGGGTGAACTCAGTTGATCTCTCAGTGTCCTGGAGTGTTTTCTCTAGTTGTTCTATGGAGGCTTTGATTAGCCCAAATAATTGCGATGTTGGCCACTGTACCAGGTTTGTTGCTAAAGGAGCTGCATCAATAGGTGCTCTTGTCTGTAGAGGGATTCCGCTGTATGTTGAGTGATCTGAATGTGTTTCTACTTCCTCCTATATATGCAACACTGGTGTGATCCTTACTCTTAGATCTTTGGGCAGAAGCATCAGTACCTCTGCTCTAGTGATGTAGAGTTGCATCAATTTTTCACATTACTGGGGGTTCTGGAGGACTTGTTCCATTTGTGCTTGCATAGTTGTCATATCCTGTGCCATTGTTGAGTCTGGTTCTTTGGGCACAACCGATATCTCCATGTCCTCTAGTACTTCTATATCATGCATGATGGTTTCTTGGGCTTCCTCAGCCTTAGGTGGCTAGGTGATTCGCTGATCACGGTTAGCTTCTGACTCTTTTGTGCTTCTGGTGGCTTCATCCTATGCTGATGACTCATGTTTTCATTCCTGGGTGCTTAGGTTTGGAACATCTAGTATAGTACTTTTCTCTATGGCTTTGGGGCCAGGGTTGGAAATTTCTGAGCTAGGCTTGGTGACTTCGCTGGTTGTCTATGGGGTTTTTTGCCCCTTCGTCTCTGGGTGGTCAAACTGTTAATATTATGGTAGCTTCAGGAGGTATGGACCTATATGATGATCTATGACGAGATTAGAATCCTCTGGAAGGAAGCAAAGAATTGAAGAAAACTCTAGACAGGTTGTCGGCTGAACAAATATATTTATATTGAATTTATTGATGCCCAGAAAGAGAAGTCGGCCCAGTTAGACTGTTCAGGTCAGCCCCAGTTAGACTAGCCAGTCCACTATAAATACAGGCCACCAGTTTCATTATTACACACTCTCAGAATTGTAGAGCCAGTTGTGTGCACTGTAGTTGGCAGTTTTGTGCGCAGGTCTCTGGGGAAAGTGGTGCGCTAGTTCTGGGTGGGATCATCTGTTCAGTTTTTCTTCTATTCTTTTGCTTGGTGCACTTAGCCTCTCATGGCTATAGATTGCAGCCAGAATTCTCTTCTCGGTCAAGGTCAAGGTGCTCGGAGGGAGGCTTCGGCCTGTGGTTGGGAGACGAGGGTATCGTTGTGGTAAAACGAGCACACAATCCTTTATATTCTAACAGGTTATGAGCCCACACACCCTTCATTCAGCCTAAAACGCTGGAAGGAAACATAACTGCTAGGTATTGAGCTCATTGAGGAGCTATCGCTAGGGTTACTAGCAGGAGCAGCTTCCAAAGAACTACAACTAGGGTTACTAGTAGTAGCAGTTGCAGAAACCCTAATTCTCAGATCTGGCACCTTTTGATGGAGCATCTCGCTCAACAAGAAGAGATCCAGATGCACCCTAACTCAGTGCACCTATTGACTTTCTCAGAAGAGAGAAAAGACGCAGTTGAAGTTTTGGATCAAGGCATGACTAGTTATCAGTCAACCAAAGACATGTGTGAAACAATTAGTCTCTTACATTACTCAGCACTTACCGAGACAATTGAAGATGATATGTGGATAATCGACAGTGGAGCTTCTAGGCACATGATGGGAGATCAAGCTAGACTCTCAGATCTAAATGAGAGAAAGACATTGTACAAAGTGGAGCTTGGAGACAAAAGCACCTACCCTGTCGAAGGATTTGGACAAGCCTCAATCAAATTGGAATTAGGTAATCATGTTCACTTAAGAAATGTTCTATATGTACCTGGTTTAGAAAAGAATCTTGTATCA
>SNQJ01S0056157.1:83131-103923 GCA_010110895.2 Picea sitchensis
AATGACAGGTGCTCGTGGTGCTACCAGTTGAATGGTCTGTTGTGCTCAAGACCATACCTCCCTAGCTAGGAGGGAGTGTTAATATTATGGTAGCTTCGGGAGGTATGGGCCTCTATGATGATCTATGATGAGATTAGAATCCTCCGGAAGGAAGCAAAGAATTGAAGAAAACTCTAGACAGGTTGTTGGCTGAACAAATATATTTATATTGAATTTATTGATTCCCAGAAAGAGAAGTCGACCTAGTTAGACTGGTCAGGTCAGCCCCAGTTAGACTGGCCAATCCACTATAAATACATGGCACCAGTTTCATTATTACACACTCTCAGAATTGCAGATCCAGTTGTGCGTACTGCAGTTGGCAGTTTTTTGCACAGGTCTCTGGGGAAAGTGGTGCGCTAGTTCTGGGTGGGATCATCTGTTCATTTTTTATTCTATTCTTTTGCTTGGTGCATTTAGCCTCTCTTGGCTTTAGATTGCAGCCAGAATTCTCTTCTTGGTCAAGGTCAAGGTACTCGGAGGGAGGCTTCAGCCTGTGGTTGGGAGACTAGGGTATCGTCATGGTAAAACGAGCACACAATCCTTTATATTCTAACACAAACTGCATCAGCTCTAAAGTTGTGGTCTGATGTGGGGTGGTGGTGAGGAGATTTGGTAGTTGGAGTGGTGGTGGAGGCTACTCATCGATGGGTGTGGACAGAAATATTTCAGACTCTGGGTCATCCTGGATATCAATGATTGGGGTGATTTTGGTCATGGCGTGGGTGCGAGGAGCGATAGATGCAAGGGGTTGTGGCTTTAGTGGTTTGTGCGGTGAGACCCTAGTTCTCTGCTTCTTCTATAACGGTTAGGTCCCAATTACAATGCCCATGATCTAGTTAACTCGTGATTCTAATAGCATGGCATCGTTTGGAATCTTACGACAGGTCGTTCTTTCCTTCCGCACCAATAGTTGTGCCTCTTCCTCTGCTTCGGATTTGGTCTGTACCAGTGCATATAGCTTCTTTTCTTCAGGGTCTAAGCTTGGTCCCTCTCCTGCTTCCTTGTCTTTATTCTTGAGAAGCTCAGCTGGTAGAATATAGTGCATGCCTGTTTTGTGTGGACCACATTTAACTCATGGCCATGACATGAACTCCTTGTCGAAAGCTTCTTCATCCAGATAAAAAGGTAGGATCCATGTGTGAAAACATTTCTAGCTAGCATGCCTCGGCCAGATGAATGTACTGTGCCAGTTCATGCCGAATGAAATATTCCTTGTGTTATTATTGAGGATCTCCCATGGGATGCGTGACCTATGTGTTGCGTCGATCATAGCATTGTACCATTTGGACAATATTTCATCGTTGAGCGCTTTGTTTTCTGAATCTAGTCTGGACTACCATGGATCAAACATCTTCGCCAGACACCCTTTGTCTGGTATTGTCAGTTGTCAGCCCACTAGGGCCTTCCACTTGAGCATTGCGAATTCCACAAGTAGGTATCCATAGGTAATGGTGCCTCCTTTCTCTTGTGCCTTCTCACAAGCTATGAGTAGTTCCTCCAGCAGGAAACTACACCAGTTGCATACTGCTCCTTGATTGCAAAAGTCAGCAACAGATAGCACATCCATGGTGCATTATCCCTTATAGTAGGACCTCATAACCTTGCTATCTATGACATAGCAGCCAATCTAGACTAGTTCGGTTAATATTGGCTCGATGATTGTTATGCATTCGCCTAGCTTGGTGTTAAACTTCTCCTACAGGATAAGTTCACCTTTCTTCTTCCCATGCTTACCAGGTCCCTGAAATCCTTTTGAAACATACTCACCTTCGAAGCATAGTCTAGTAATCTATTGGATGTCCTTTTCATGGATTGGATAACACTTATCCAACCATAGGCTTCGGTCGTGCACCCTGCTGATCAAAAATTTTGTGCAGCGCCTATGGTGCCGAAGACTGGTAAATCTCTGAGGTTCATGATGGTGGAGTTAAACAAATTAATGAACTCCTTTTTCAGTTTAAACTGTATATATCCAGTTCCATCCAGGGTTAACTCCCAAAAGACATCTGGGTGCATCTGTGGGAACAAAGCTGAATCTGTGAGGTCACGGTCAAGTAGCTTGACGTGCTCTATCATCCCTTTGAGGTCTCCTATGATCTCGACTCGGGGGTTGAATATCTCATCTGGTAATGCTTCTTTCATCATGGCACTTCATCTTGATGCAGCTCTCGGCATTCACACGTCTGTGGTAGATAAAATTTAGGCTATGTCTTCGGCTTTTGCAATGGTCTCTACTGGTTCACAGTGCTGCGTGTGGAAATAACTATGTTCGGTTTTAGAAACAATACATTCTTGGCTAAGTTATGAGAGTCTTTTGTCTAGATTTAATAGGTAAGTTTGACAATAACTGCTCCTCATGATGACTGTAAGGATGCAATAGGGCGTGAGTTGTCCAATGGGACAGTTTAATCAAGGGAAATCCAATTGGATGATTTGAGTATTTACTCATTTGAGTGGAGTAGGGACATGGCCGAATTGAGACCTTTCTAATTGACGGGTGGGTGTCTCGGTGTGAAGTTCGATGGCATCCTAGTATAATGCAGCTTTATGGCTTAACGGGAAATAGTCGGGGTGCCAGACTGGTAATAAAGGTTGTGACTAGACTGGGTGTGTGTAGCCTTTAACTCTGACTAAATTTGGATTTGGGGTGCCTCCAACCACAAGGGTTGTCCCTGTCATTTTTAATGATGAATATCACTGGACTTTCTCATACTTTAGGTTTTGTATTGTTGAGTCGTAAATTCTGTATCAACCAACACTAAAAAAAAACACAGGTAAACTATGTATTGTGGTGCAACACTACGTGCATGGACATTATTAACTAAATTTACAAAATTCTAGAAATAAAACAAAAAATCAAATTTAACTATTATACAAGCTCCGTCGGATTGGAGCGACTCCCATTCTTCTTAGTTTTGAGATAGGTAGGGCTTCAGGCAAGTGTCGTTCACCCATCCCAGTCATAGCATGCCATCCAGTTGCGCAAGTCGGACTGCTCCTGATGGTAGGATTTCCACCACTATGAAGGGTCCCAACCAGTGCATGCATAGCTTTCTAGGGTGCATCTAGTATCTGTTGTCATAGAGTAGCACCTTGTCTCCTTGTGAAAACACCTTGTTCTTGATGTGTCCGTCATGCCAAGCCTTCTATCTTGCCTTTTCAATCGATTGATGGAAATCGGCTAGAAATCTGGTTTCGTCAAGTTCTTGCAACTCCGCTGGTCTATGTGCCAATGATTCTTCATATGTCATACATGTAGCTTGTGCAATGTACAGACTTGGTGTGATGAACTCTGCAGGCATCACTGCCTCTTTTCCATAAACGAACTGGAATGGCATATATCTATGGAGTTTCTTTGTAGTTGTCCTATATGCCCATAATATCGTTGGAACTCTCTCATCCCAGTCCTCTCGGTTTGTGCAACATACCTTTGTTAGTCCCTTTTCCAGGATTTTGTTGAAGGCTTCAACTGTTTCATTGGCCCGTGGATGATATGGACTGCTCTTGTGATGCTGAATCAAAAATTCAGTAGTAAGTGTTGTTATAGTGTTGCTAATGAAGTGAGCTCCATGATCATTGGTTAGGCTCCCTGGACATCTGAAGCGGGTAATGATATTCTCAAAAATGAACCTAGCAGCCATATCCATCAAACAGTCATGTACTGTTGTTGCTTCGGCCCAACAAGTAAGGTAGTCAGTTGCGATAATGATGTACCTTTCTTTCGAATGTTTGGTTGTGGGGTTGATGGGCCCAATGAAGTCAACTACCCATTTCTCAAAAGCCTGTAGAGCTCTAACTGGTTGAAGTGGTAATTCATGTCGGCATGACGGTTTTCCTACCCATTGACAAACATCGCATGATCTAGTGTATGCTTTTGCATCCTTGAAAAGTGTTTCCCACCAAAGTCCTGCCTATAGAACTTTATGTGTCGTTTCCTTTCTTCCTACGTGTCCTCCTACAATTCCATTATGGCATTCCTAGAGTATATCCTCCCTTTCATGACCTAGGACACAACACCTGAGGATACTGTCTAGTCCTAGTTTATATAGTTGTCCAACGATCAGCTGGTAATATGCTACTCTGACGACCATATGGAATTTCTGAGTTGCAGAATATGTTTCAGGGCAAGCCCCTGTGCTGAGAAAGGTTTCTATGTCCTCCAGGTATTCTGGAATTGCCTCGATCCTGAACAAATGTGCATCTAGGAGATGATCATTGCATGCTCCACCACTTTCTCCTGACTCTAGTATGGATAGATGGTCAGGTCCAACATTGCGTCGTCCTGGCTTGAAGATGACTTCAAAGGAAAATTCCTGAAATAACAACAACCATCTGCAAATTCTTCCTTCCAACACAGGTTTGTTAACTAGATATTTTAATGTTGAATGATCAGTAAATAATTTGAAATGAGATCCTAACAGATAATGTCTAAATTTTTGTAAAGCATAGATCATTGCTAAGCCTTCCCATTTGGTTGTTGTATATTTGTGCTCTGCTTGCAACAGCTTCCGACTTGCAAAATCTATGGGGTGATCCATAGCTCCATCTCCTGGTTGTGTTAAAATAGCTCCTAAGGCAATTCTTGAAGCAACCACATGGACATGAAATTCTTTTTCCCAATTTGGAAATATCAGAATCGGTGTTGTGATGAGTTTTTCCTTAAGTGTTTCGAATTCTTTGTCACACTCAGGAGTCCATCAGAACGTTTCAACCTTTTTCAGGAGGTTTTCCAGAGGTTCAGTAATGTTGGCATATCTTTGTATGAACCAGTGATAGTACCATGTGTGTCCTAGTGTGGAGCGCAATTGTTTAGTGCTCATGGGTGGCGGCATATTCACAATGACTGCTACTTTAGCTAGGTCTACTAATACTCCTTCTCGATAGACTATGTGGTCCAACAAATTTCCATGTGGCACACAGAAAATACACTTCCTAAGGTTTAGTGAGATTTGTAACTCTTTGCATCTGTCGAACATGAGCCTTGGTAGTGCTACATGTTCCTTGAGCAGGCTATATATTGTCCAATCATCCATATAAACTTCTATGAACTTGTGAATGAACTCTCTAAAGGCTACTATCACAATCCTGTAGAAAACTGCAGGGACCTTCTTTAGACCAAATGTCATGATATTGTATGCAAGCAATCCCCATTCAGTGATGAAGGTGGTTTTTCTCTTGTCCTCGTCAAAAATCCTAACTTGATGGTATTCTGAGAATCCATCTGTAAATGAATATTCTTCCTTCCCTGCAACTTGTTCTAGGACCTCATTAATAAAGGGTGTTGGGAAAGGGTCATGCACACAGGTAGAGTTGAGGCTCTTGTAGTCTACACATACTCTAATGTCTTCAATGTCTTTCTTGTTTTGGATGACTATCGGGTTGACCCATTCTGCTTCTTCTACTGGAAAAATAAGACCAGCTTCTAGCATCTTATTAATATCCCTTTTAACTTTTTCTTTTACTCTCGGGTTAAGATGGTATGGCCTATGTCTGACAGGCTTGGATCCTGGTTTCAGCTCAATCTTCATTTCTCCCAAAGCTCCTTTAATTCCCTTTAATTCTGAAAAACTCTTCGAGAACAAATCTTCATATTCTCACAGTAAGGCCTATATTTCTTGACTGGTTTGCTCATCCTAGTAATCACCTACCAGGGCTATCTTGGGTTGCTCTTCAATCCCTATGTTGAGTCTCTGTAGTTTTAGCGGGTGATTGTAGGAACTATTGGTCTGGCTAGGTATGGTGTTTTGGATTTCCCTATTTCCCTCAGTATCTTTGATGGCTAGGTTTCTCAGTTCTTCTAATTCATCTAGGCTTTCTGAGGCTTTGCTAATCTGATAGCATTCTATAGGGTTTCCAGTCATAGGTAAGTGAAGTTTGGTCTGGAATTCTTGGGTATGCCTGGGACATACTACAAAGTCTAATCTCTTGTCATTATTGGTTGTAAAAAGAAGTTCTTTAATATTTTGCAGGACTGGTTCAAGCTTAGGGTACTTACTTGTAAACGATAAGTCTTTGCAAAATTGAGCTGCTAGTGTTTTCCAATTGTTGTTCTGTCTTCTAGTTTCCTCATGTATAAACCAATCTTTTGGAATTGGGCCTAGGGAATGGGGAAATACCTAAACCCAGAAGAGAGAGGGTATCTTCGTAGCCTGCCATTGTGTCATGCACTGTTCGATGTGTATTCTCGGGTCCGATTCTCTAATGAACAGTTGCGCAGTGTTGTTGTGAGTGTGAAATCCCTCTACAAACTAGCACTTAGGGTTTAAATATGCATGCAGAAAAGACCTAAATATTTCTACTTTCTATCATCGTCCCAAACCTAATCCCCATTATTCTTAAGTAAATACATAGTTAAGAAGATCAAGTGAGCATACCTTATTTTGGGCATTTGATGTAGATCCTTCCTCACGCTTGATCTCTTTTTTATTGCACCTCTCCTCCCAAGGCTAACCTGCATTCACACAAAACAAAGAAAAAACTCCACATGCATTTGATATATAGTTTAATGGCTTAGAGATTCAATAAACAAGTATGCAATAAACCATGAAAACCTCATATGGTGGGACGGGAAAAGTATTTCTTTATTATTAACTTCAACAAATAAACTTACAATGATGAAGCCGGTCGCTGCTCCACGAACCTGGTCCTGGGCTCCTCTTCAACTATCCTCCAAATTCTTTTCTCTATCTTTCTCTTTGCACAAGGATGGTTAAAGGGTTGGGACAAAGGGAATGTGCAATCGGGTATAGTTTCTTTACTATGATTCTCCTTCTCCAAATGGGACCCCTAACCCTTCTTTTATAGGCTAGAAGAAGCTAGGTATTTGGACGAACCCTCAGCCATGCATGACCGGAAGGTTTAGTTAACTCACCCAAAGTTGTGTGTTCCGTCTACAACTTTCCTTTTTTCGTGCTTTTGTAGGTACACGCGGGTTGTTTTGGGTCAGCTAGCATGTACACACGTGCAGTAATAGAGAAGGGTGCGTTGGCCTTTATAAAAAATGTTTTTAAGAAGATTTTTTCAACAATGCTTTGGCAAAGAAGGAATCTGAGATGGGTCGATGCTAGGTAAGCATGTCTGGTGCAAATTAGGGTTATAACAGATGCCCCCTAATTTGTGAGGTCAGAAGAGCATCTGATGGCCGAAATACATTAACAATCTTTACTGATATGCTGAACAAGTGAGCCCAAGGACCAGAAATCAAGAGGTGCCATCTGCAAAAATAACAATTGTCTCATCGAGGTGAGCATACCCATGCTCAGGATAAAAGAAAATCATGGCTACCAATCAAATACACTGTAGATCCATGTCATATAACTATATAAAGTGTAGCCGTGAACAATACACATCGGAGCTACATCTCGAAATAAAAAAGATATACATGTAGAGTATCCATCTTCTTAGAAGCTAATAAGGCCTGATGGCTGGAGAAGAGGTCTTCAGAGCTCGAGAAACAACCTCAAAATATTCAAAACTCGGGTAGGAGTGTAATATGAGTGTACTACTTCACTACCCAGAGGTCTTCGATGACTCGTTGGTCATGGACTAGAGAATATTGATGATTAGACTAAGGGCTTCATTGATTTCAAACAAAGACTTGATTGGATGTTCAGGATGGCTGAGTATGACGGCAAGAAACAAACTACAGAGGGGCCGACTCAGGCTTGGTAAAAAATTCCCTTGGACAATAGCACAACACATGATGAGACTCATGCAGCATGGCATTAACATAAGTTTACGAGGTAGAAGGCAACGCAAACTCTCCATATGTTTGGAAGAATAACCAAATGGAGGAGGACACAGCTCTATGTAGCTAGAACAGCTTCCTAAAGTCGTATTAAATCCCAAAATTTGATGAACAAACGGACAGATGTGCTTTATTCAAGGGCGACTCATTATGCTGCCAATAAAGAAAATACTTTTCCCTTCCTCTTTTTGGGGTATATTTGATTTTTTTGTCTTTTTCAATGATTTTTTTTTGGAAAAAGAATAAAATAATGTTATGTTACAAAGGAGGAATGAGTGTTGCAAACATACAAGTCCAAGGCACAGGGACAAGACTGATGTTCAGAGTAAGGACACTTGGAAAAAATCCTCCAGGGGCCAAAGGTGTCAAGACATAGAGGCAAAGTGCTACAGGGCTTGCATATAAGGCATTCTTTAGATGGTTCATTTGAGAGCAACATGGAGCTGGAATTAGGTGAAAGACGCGGGTATGCAAACACGGTTAACAAAACACACAATGGTAACGTCCTTCGATGTAATTTTAACCAGCCCAAAGAAGGTAAGCTCGATGATTTTTCATATTTAGAGAGTCTAAAAAAATGTAAAAGGAGACTCCATTGGGGTACCTCTTTTGAAGGTAGTCTAATCGGTTCAAAAAAGGGGTAAACTAGCACCGACAAGACGTCTATTCAAAACCATTTTAATGAGTGTGATAAAGACAAGATCACTCGGCCATTTTTTCATTTTTAAGGAGTCTGAAAAAAGCTTAACTATAGACTCTGTCAGGAATTTTCTTCTGGACCAGTTTAACGAGTGTCAAAAAATAAGGTCACTTGGTGATCTTTTCAATATTAGGGAGTCTGAAAAGAGCTTAACTATGGACTCCGTGGGGGTTACTTTTTCGTAAATTTAGTCCCTCAGGCCCGAAAAAGGGTTAAAATGATACCTGAGAGTACTCTTATAAAGAACTAAAGTTCCTTAGAGTATACCTTTAATCGTACAATTGACCATTGGGAACAAAAAAGGGGTAAACTACCGCCGGACAGATGTGACTTCAAATACCAGTTTAACAAGCGTGAAAGGCCACAAGATTGCTCAACAATCTTTTCATGTTTAGAGGGTCTGAAAAGGGCTTAAAAGAAGACCCGTTATGTATTTTGGGAGTCCCGAGGGTAAGGTCAAGAGTGAAAAGGAATCATGCAAATGAGGCTCAAACTCATAATTAGGAAAAAACAACAAGGACTCCCGAGCCTACAGTGATTAGAGACAGAATGGACACCATAATGCAACCAAGATCTACCTTGGGCATCCATGTTTTGGCAAGCTCTACCACCAACTCGCGACACTTCTAAAGCAACAATGATGGTTCCATGTCGCAACCTAATGGGATCGATCCTATGGCAAAGGAAAAAAGATAACGAGATACAAAAGTCAGGGTAGAAACCTAACCTATATGCTCAAGTTGATCATCTGAGATTTTTCCACGGATCATCAAAAGTTACCCAAAAATCCAAAAAATTGTCCCAATACCTAATCATACCCTTCCAATGTAACTCCTGAATCACTCTAAATGGTTTTTGTTTTAAAGAAAATAATAAGGGAGGCCAAAAAAGTGACAAAAAGAGGCCAAAAAGTCTATAAATAGAAGCTGATAGCTCATTATCACCATTGCTGATTTGGAAATTGAATTTGGAGCCAAAACACCCCCTTTGATAAAAGTGGTGATTTTGGGAGCTACAGTGGATAAAACGACCATCTGTTTGGACCAAGTAAGTACAAACTGTCTTATCTTGCAATTTAAAACTTTATTTTTTCTTTGGGTTCCATGTTTTTGGGGGGCGTCGACCTTCAAAAGGTCGGCCCTAGGTTCATGTGGGATGTCTTAGGATAGGCCTGTACATTTAGGTAGAGTAAAAACTACACGTGTGTACACGTGACTGTCAGCATTACAGCCCACGTGGACCCCCTTATTGAATGAAAAAAGTTTAAAAAAGAAAGGTTAATCCTCTTGAACCTTGGGTTTTTGTAGGATGTATGTTCATTGGAGAGAAAGAGAGCATGAGGAGGTTAGTGAGTTGGTCAGGGAAGACCCCAATGCTGTGGCTGCCTTGATGCAATGTGGGCTACTCAAGTTCTTCTTATGTCATTTTATGTGGGCACAACCTAGGCTACTAAATGCCTTGGTTGATTATTGGCATCCGGATGCAGAGGAATTTATGTTAGAGGGGCAGTCATTGGTGCCCACGATAGAGGATATATATTTTTTGACTGGTCTCTCCAGGAGAGGGGAACCAGTCAAATTCCAGACATTTCCTTTGGGGCTGCATAACATAGCGGAATTGATAGGACTTTACTGCGAGGCTGGTACAGACCGCTCGAGCTCACAGGTGCCCACAAGAAAGATTATTGACTTATCTCTACAAGTGATTGTATTGCTTATTGGGCAGATTACTGGTTTTGCGGCTCTACATCAGGCATCCCATGCACAGATGAACTATTCAGTCCAGTGCTTGAATGCACAAATATTTGACTAGAGCACAACATTGTTAGAGTGTATGAAGAGACAGTTGACATATTTTCAGTCACGGACAAAGAGGAACTTCGAGTTCAGGACCATTCTATGCTCTTTCTTTTTTGAAAGAGTTCCTAGCTTCAATCCTCGAGTAGTGGTACAAGGACATCAGGCCTCTCTTCCTACAATTTGTAGAGGGGCAGTTTTACTGCCACGACAGGGTGGTGGAAGGACCAATGAGTCCTTTGACGATGATTTATTCACTTGGTTGTCACGACAGATCCCAGTTATAGAGGACTACCCTTATGCTGGGATTGATTTCTCGAGATATCCTAGGATACTAGTACCTCTTGGTGAGTAGCGAGGAGAGATGGGTAAGTTTACATCATTGTTTTGTTTTTTTGTTTTTTTTTGTGAAACATATGTAATTTTTATATTGTTTTTGTTATATATCATTTTTTTATATACCAGATTATTTGACGGATATGTGTTTGTTGTGTGCAAATGTGGAAATAATGCGACCTGCGGACTATGCGAGGAACAGGTGTCGTCCTCGTCTAGGGGCCGCGTCTTCCGCCGCAGGGGGACCAACAGTAGTAGGAGATATTCTAGCTGGGGAGGCTAAGAGGGTGTTGAGATCAGTCGAGAGGAACTTTACTGCGCTCACTCACACGGTCCCTATGGCAGATATTGAGGATCTGCCACCATCTATGCAGCCTCATGTAGTGGGGGCACCACAGACGTGGTTCTGATTGTTTCGACATTTGGAAAACGTTGTTGATCAGTACAACAGGGCCCACAGGCCCTGAACTTAGTTAGACGTTTCACATGCCGAGATCACTACTTGTATATATTTTTTTAGGGCATAAGCCCTGTGACATGTTATTGGTCATATTTTTGAGGTGCTTGCGTCCACTTATGTACTCTGGTGACTATGGTATTATATATGGATTTTTATGTATTTTTGTGTCTTATGGATCATTTTTTCCTTGAAAAATGTATTTACATGTTTATGTGTATGTCCTTTCATATATGTGCAAGATGCCATTCTAAAATTTGATTAGCTAGAGTATCTGTAATTTGGTTTAATCTCCTAGGAACATGAAAATATGTAATATAATCAAAGCTTCATTCTAAGAGATGTACCCTAAGGAATCGTCAATGTAAAGTCAGATCATGAACATGGTAGACTCTATTTAACTAAGACACAACTAGCTGAGTGTCGAGATAGACCCAGAGATGAGAGATACCAAGTGACAAGGCATCATGAAGAAACTCAATAACTACACTATACTCGGTGACATTATTTGTGGTGTCACCTATGCATATACCTCCGGAAGATAATAACTGGCCTCAAGGTGAAAAAATCACCCAAGCTGCGGAGGCAAGCCTCTGAGTGTGCCAGCTAGGACCATTTTCATACCCAATGAACACCTTAAATTCACTTGACATCTACCACAGTGATGAAATATAATCATTAAAAATGACACATCCATAACACTAAAAGAAACTAGAAAGTAATAGTACAAAGACTATACATATGTTACAAAAAGTTACCCATGGTGACCTGCCTATGACTAATACTTCTTGAGGTAGAGTCCATTTCTAGGCTCTACCAAAGCATTTCCTTCAAATTCAACCAGACAATAAGTGCCCTTTTTTAGAACCTCTTTTATGATGAAAGGTCTGAACCACATGGGTTTGAATTTCCCTGCCCACAGGGGGTCCTTATCTTGGTCATAGACCAGGACAAGGTCGCCTTTAGTGAAAATCCAAGGACGAACAGATTGATCATACTGAAACTTGACTTTATGTTTGTGAGCCTCATTGGTCAAGGCCACATCACGATGCTACTCATTGATCTGCTCAAGGTATAA
This sequence comes from Picea sitchensis, assembly GCA_010110895.2. Lineage (NCBI taxonomy): Eukaryota > Viridiplantae > Streptophyta > Pinopsida > Pinales > Pinaceae > Picea > Picea sitchensis. Next base: position 95,288 of record SNQJ01S0056157.1, read on the forward strand.
TAACCACTCTTCAAGTGGATAAGTGTTTGGAAATAATTGTACTGCCAACTTTAGGGACAGGATCTGACATTCGATAGGCAAGGCTGCTTCCATCTCGTAAACAAGTTGAAAAGGTGAGAAACTGTTTGTAGTCTTAACAGACCTTCAGTAAGCCCATAATGTCGAGTATAACATCAAATACCAATTTGACTTGGCTAAGTTGATCATTCGTTGTAGGATGGTCTTAAGAGATTTATTCATAGCTTCCACCTGACCATTTGCTTGGGGGTAGTAGGGTGATGGATGTTCTTTTCGTAAACCAAGCTTTGATGTTAACTCAGTCATCATCTGGTTCTGAAAGTGACTGCCATGGTCAGTGAAAATCTCCCTCGGGACGCTGAACCTTGCTATTATCTAGTTGAATAAAAAGAGAGTTGCAGTCTCTCCATCATCTTTAATCGTTGGCATAGCTTCGACCCACTTCATGAAGTAGTATACGGTTACAATGATATAATGGTGCCCCCTTGTTGAAGGAGGGTTGCATGTAGTGTAATCAATCCCCCACTTGGTGAAGGGACCAACTGTGATGACAGGAAACATGGGAGTGGGATGTGCCCTCATCTTCCGAGAGAAGATTCGGCACGGGTGGAACTTCTAGACCGATTCGATACAATATTTGATTAGTGTCAGCCAAAAGTAACCTACTCGTAGAATCTTTTGGGCTATTGCCAACCTAGAAAAATGACTGCCACACGCTCCAGTATGGCAATTGTTAAGCATGATAAATGCTTCTTCGTGAGTGAGACATCGATGCAGGATGCAGTCTACACCTCTCTGATACAACGTATCATCGAGTATGATATAATTCTTAGCCTGATGGTGTATACGTCGATGCTCATCTCGAGAAGCAGAGGTGGGGCACTTCAAAGTCTAGAGATAGATAAGTATATCTTCGTACCAGGGATCCGAAGATGTGATAAAAACAATATATCCTCTGATAAGTGACTCTTTGGGCACCACATCACCTAACTCAACTGGAAGTTCAGAAATAAGTTCTGCAAAGACCAGTGACTTTTTGAATTTCACTGAAACAAAATCTATTTCAAACTTCTGGAGGACGACTATCCATCTACTGATATTTCTTCCTATTACTCATCATGTCAACATGTACTGAAATGGATTCACGATAGTAATGATGGTGGTCTTGTGAAACAAAACATAATGACGGAACCGTTGGATAGAATGAATTGCTGCCAACGCAAGTTTTTCGATATGGGAATAATTGAGTTATGGTCCTACGAGGCTGTGGCTCAGGTAATAAATCACATATTCTAAGAACAAGTCATCCTCCTAAACTAAGACCATGCTGATGGTTGACTCTGCTGCAGCCAGGTATAATAAGAAATCTTTGTTATAGTTAGGTGGTCGAAGCAGAGGGGCAATCATGAGGGCATGTTTCAATGTGTCGAAAGAGTGTTGGGTGGCATCATCCCAATGAAAAGGAACGTCTTTCTTTAGTAAGTGCATAAATCCCTTTGTGATCTCAGCATAGTTGGCAATGAAACATCTTAAAAATTTTGCCTTTCCCTGTAGACTCTGAAGTTGAAGGATTGTGCATAGGGGAGGCAACTGAATTATTTCCTCAACCTTGAGAGGATCGACCATGATCCCTGTTGTTGATACTGTGAAACCTAACAAATGTCCTGATGTTACGCAAAAGCTGCACTTGTTTGGATTCAAGCGAATCCAGAAATAGCGACAATGCTCAAAGATAAGTCAGAGGTGTGTGGGATGATCCATTCTCTTGTGAGATCAAGATGCTAAATTATCTAAATAGGCCTCAAATATATGCTTGAGGTCATGGAAAGTGAAAGACATGGCCCATTGAAAGGTTGCTCCAACATTTTTGAGACCAAAAGGCATCTTACGATACACGAATGTACCCCATGGACAGATGAATGTTGTTTTGTGCTAGTCTTCGGGTTTGATTTGTATTTGATTATATCTCGAAAAACCATCCATGAAAGAGAAGGTCTCGCAACCCACACATTCATCAATTATCTGGTCGATGAATGGTGTGGGAAAATTATCTTTTAGACAGGCCTTGTTCAAATCATGAAAGTCTGTACATACACAAATCATGCCTTGTTTTTTATTGACCAACACATGATTTGACACCCATTGGGTCAAATGGATAGGATAGATAAAACTGGCTTTTAGCAGTTTCTCAACTTCAACCTTAATGGTTGTTGCTTTCCTGGGATTAACTGGATGAAGCATTTTCCGAATAGGCTTGGCATCTGGATAAGTTGTGATTTCATGTTCAACTATTTTTGGATCAATGCCTAGCATTTCCTCGTAATACTAGGCAAAAACTTCGTGAAACTCTTTAAATAGACCTGTGTAGATTTGAATCTCTCTAGGGGAGCAGTCAGCTTCGACGAAAACATTTTCCATGATGCCAGGGGTTCTAGAGATATTGATCAGTATGGTTTCTGTGATGGTTACCATATTACCCTTAGCATAGACCTTGTGTGTAGCCAAGGGATTAATAGGACAAGACCTATCTCTAGTCATAGTCAAGGTGAATTCTTTGGATTCGATTCTACTTAACTCTAGGAGGAAGTATGATCTGTGATGAAGATCATCCCAGGGTTTTTCTGGACTAGTCATTGCTTCAAATACTGCTTTGTCAGAGGGAAAGACTAAGTCTAATGAATCGGTGTCATCGAGAGAACCTTGAGCCCAAATAGGCTCTAGAAGTGGATCTAACTCTTGTGTAGGAGTTGGATTTGGGTTGGTTGAAGCTTGCTGGACTAAAGAGTATGCTACTTCAGCTACGGACAAGGGCATGGAGATGCCCAAGTTCCCTATCCCATCCATCGTGGCCGATGGGGAAGGGAGTATCCATGGATCGGTGAAGTAAGTCGTGTGAAACGATGAAACTTGGAAAATATCAACCTTATGGTAGTTAGATATGAACTTGACATCACCTTGAGGGGGCGGGTAATCGAAGGTACCCATCAAATATGGGCACAAACCAACCCTTATGTTAACTATGCCTGGGTGAGGATTATCAATCATCGGGACCGCGAACACCCCTAATGAAGGGTCAGGTCTGGAGAAAGACAATTGATCAATGGTCACAATCCGATCCTCGTGTGGAAACAACAAGACCCAAAAAACTGTAGCAACCACTTCTTACATGGCATAAGTCCAACTCCTTCCTAATAAGAGATTGTAGTCGAGGGACGTGTCAAATACTTCTACCTTTACGCACACAGTCTTCCCTCCCAACTGCACAAGGAAAGAGGGAATGATACCATGTGGTCGGAATGAACGACCATCGAAAGTAGTGAGAAGAGTAGGTGACAGAGACAAAATAGGCTGGCCAATGGCCTTCCAACATGCCAATGACATAATGCATGTCGATGTGCTCTCATCAACCACCGTGCAGAAAATATTTCAAGTAAAAGTTTTCATGGGATGAGCCACTACTATCTGAAATGCTATGTGGTAAGGCAGATGATGTTTTAAGTTGGTTGTATCTAGCATGATGGTACTCGGATTACATGTCTCGGTAGATCCTAAAGCGATTAACAAATATTTCCTCTGGGAAGGGAAACTTTGGAGGACCTCCAAAGTAGACATCGCACAAGGGGTTTGAGACAAATCATCCACCACATAATAGTTCTAGGCGGCCCTTGCGTTTGGGTTGTGAGAATCTTTTTTGAACGTGCCTTTTGGGATGCATGTCATTGTTTCACCCAAAGTCTTCTCAATCTGTAGAGGAAGAGATGGGAGTTCGGATTCTTTGCCCTTCTCAAAAGTGTTTGGTTTACTGTAGTCATGCGCTCTAGTCGATATAACAGAATCACCCTTCATCATATATACATTTGCAGATGTGGGATTGTTCGAAGATGGAGAGGGTCCTTGACTGCCCCCTTCTGTGCTTGTAGAGGCCTGGGTTGGGTTTTTCCCATGATGAAATGGATTGGTTAACACAGCAGGCTATTGTTGTGTCACAAAATTTTGGGCCTCTGTAAGATGAGGACATTGGTGGGTCAAGTGGTCTTACACGCACAGGTTGCATGGATACCTCACATTGTGTTTCTCAGTGTTTCCCCCGCCATCATTATCAGTGGGTTTCTTATCCCCCTTACCATTCTGTCATTGTTTTTTCTTTCCTTCAGGCTGTTGGGTGGCCTTTGGATTTGTTGATTGCACTGTGTGTACATCCAACGTTTTAGTAGGGGGAGCAGACAAAACAATGGTTTGGTTGACCATTGTGTGTTGTATAGACAATTGCGGCAATTGCTTCATCAATTTCTCAGCGGGCTTTGTTTGTGCTGAACCAACAATACCATCGGCATGTGGTCCAGCTATCTACCTCATTTTATCAAGTATTGAGCGTGGCACATCTGGCAAGATATCATATAATAAACCAGACTGAGAATAGATGAGCTCAAGATGTTGATCTCTCATGATGGTGTCTTCTTTAGAAAACACTCCTAATGTCACGACGTCTTTGGAGAACTGTGGGACCAAAGACTTAAGGAACCACTCGAGAAAAAATGTGTTGGCAGCCAATTCGCATTTTTATACTACCTTTATAAGCTACCTACACCAGTGCTTTGCAAACCTTGATTTTCGTTGCAATCCTTGAATAAAACGACACTATTATTTCATGAGTTCGCACACTTACCTTTGTTCTCCTTTTCATGACTGCAAGCGTGAAAACTTTGTTTTCGAAGTCACATTAAAATCATCACTGGATTTTTTGGTTACTCTTGTCTATGTGTTCATTACGTTGCCAATTTAATTATAGTCACATAGTTGACAAGACCCCAAGATATTTACTCATTTGGCATTCTTTAATTGTTAATATGACTTCGTTTTTTACAAGACTGTGATGATATTCCTATGATCAACTTTGTGATGCATTGATTGTTTGATTTCTATGTTCTTTCATCGATTTCTTCGACACATTGGTTTCATGAAAACATTGACGTTGTGGTTAGACCCTTGCTATAAATCATTTCATACATATTTGACATGATCAAACCCTTGGTGTTGATTTCAAATCATTATTTTGTTTTTAAAACTATGCTAAAACTATTGCTCGCGCAAATGTTTGGTCCACTTACCATAGATTTCATTGATTGTTTGAATGGCATGGTTTTTAACATATTCAATAGTGATTTGAATTGTTATATGCGACGTCGGTTGTACTGTGGGAAATGACTATTTTGCATGGGCTAAGCTAGCTCCACCACCTTCGCACATTCGGTCATTAATGCTTTTCCCCTATCCCAGGTTAACTCTGTTGTTTTCGGGTAAGCTCATGAGCTATCGACCCTGCTTATACTCTATTTGAACCCTTGCCCGAGCACCCTGCTCACTGTGTGCTCCTGTCTATAGCATCGGTGGTGCACATAGAGCCAAACGGTAGCCAAACTCTATTACTATTCGATAATTCCCATAAGGATTTAGAAAATGGTGGTTGGCTGGTGTTTATACAGAGGTTCGAGGGTTTCAATCTTTTGGTTGCCCAACAATTTTCCCTCACCTTCGACGGGTGTAGGGCTAAATTCGGAGACATACAGCTCAAGCTCAATGAGGAATTCTTAAGTTCGGCTACAGGACTGTCGACGATAGGTCAAACATGGTTTAAAAATTCCAAAGTAGATGAGGTGCCGTGGCCATTACTATTCGTATCAAGAAAGATTTTTTCCTGTGATAAAGGTATTCCTATTTCTACCCTCAAACCTAGGTGGCACCATAGATGATTTTAGGGGCTAAAATTCGCTCATGGGCTAATTTTACATGGTTTTTCCAAAAACGAGATTCACTATTTTAAAAATGATTCGCCCAAATTCTATAGGATAAAATCATTTTACCTTAAAAATCGCCAAAATTTTATAAAAACTATATAAAATACTTAGAAATTTGGATATTTTTACAAAAATATCGCCAAACATTTATAGTTGGCATATGAAGGATTAGCAAGATTCGCCAAGGTTTCTATATTTTAAAATAAATTTCCATCCTTAAAATCATCTTTGGGTGGCACGATATTTTGGTAATTGTCAAACAATTTGTGACCTATGAAGGTCGGTATGGCTCGGTGTTTTTGTATCACCTCTGGTTATTGATGAATTTCATAGGCTACCCTTTGAATATGACGCATTATTTCTTGCGTAGTCTTTACAAGATGTCTAAAAGATTCAAGCGTGAGAAGGCTGATAGCAACCTTTTTCATCACGGCTTGATTAAACTCATCATCTTCCACCATTTGAGCCTTCATGGTGATAATTGGCAAGCCTTCCTATCAAGGAGTGACTTTCCCAATCCTGAGTCTGCTCAAATCGACAAGGTTGTGGTTACAGAGACTTTGGTTAGGCCAGCCATGTCATTTCATATCCTTCTACCCCCTGCAAAACCCTTGGATTTCCCTAACATCGACCTACCCGACATCATAACCAACCCATGTACAAAAGACAAGACTGAGGCCATCAAGAAGCCGGTGAGTAAGAAAGGCAGAGGTAACAATGTTGTCAATAGTAAAGGGAAGAAAAATGCTCGATTGATATCGAGATTTTCTCGGAACAAGACTAAACAGAACATCGACCAAAATCCCATAATGTTGAGTGAGGACTCGGACTCCGATATTGAGCATTTCCTAGCTGAGGAGTACCCCTATTCCCATGGCCTATGCTCTAATAAACCCTATGACTATGTCTCTAACTTACCCCCGTGCCTCAAAAACGATCCTAACTACCCAGGAATCAAGCCGCACAAGGAAACCCCTGGTAATCTGAACAAACCCTCGCATGTGATACCAAAGCCGGATCAGTTGTCGTGTACACAATATAATGCTTAGCTAGAGCATTATTTCACCGACATTCCCCTATTGCAATCAAAGATCAAATTGTTAGAAGAACATGTGACAGTGCTGGCAAAGGAGAACGACAGGCTACAGACCAATGACAAGAAACAAAAAACCACCGGTTCAATTGTCTTCAGAAACGTCGAAGTAGCAACTACCTTCGTCAATTCCAAGTTATCATGATCGAAGCCTTTTCTTATTGTCCATGTATGAATTTCAATATTAATTTCATTTTATGAGTTGGTTTGGATTAATATAACTGATTGGATTTTCTTTCAATAGCTCTGTTCGTTTTGATTCAAAATGATTCTGTTGCTTTATTTTACCAAAACAATTTCATTATGAATCATGAGTGGGAAATTTGTTTGATAAACTCGGACACAACTATGATTTAGTTAATCAGATTTTATTATTCTCAGTTTAGTCTAAATGATTGGTTTGTTTTCGATTTTGTTTGGATTGCTTTTTGAAACGATTATGTATGGATAGTCGATCGGGTTTGACTTCGATTAAGTTTTGTTTGTTTCTAAACAATCCTGGTGACTTCGATTTATTAGGAATGATTCTGTTTTGGACTGAATCAATATTTTCATTTTCGATTGCATTCGACTTATACACAAGATTTGTTTGGTAAATACGATTTCACATAACGATAGTATCGGTGCCAAATTAGTTTGATTCATTTCTTTTCGTTGAACCTGAAACGATACTGTATACCCTCGATTAGCAATGATCGTTTGCATATGCATTAAAGATTGATTCAAGGTAGTTATATCAGTCTTACATTAAGAAAAAATGATGATCCTGTTAGTTTCGTTTTTTATTCGAAAACGATTTTGTTAATGGCTGAGGCGACATAAACTATTGCATGAATGATTTGTTTAACCGATTACAGTTTGTGTCGATTAAAATTGGTTCATGAAAATGATTTCATTGCTTTTGAATTATCTAAGCAATTATGTTTACCCCGAATTGGTGATAACAAATGTTGAACAAGATGCATGTATCTTTTGGTTGACCACGATTTCGTTTGTTTCAAATTAGCATAGCAGTTTTGATTTGAATGATTCGTTTGGTTTCCAATTAGCAATTAAATATTTGTTTAATAGTTTGAATATAATTCTTTAGTATTTGAATTGGTTTAAAAACGATTTTGTGCTCAAATTAGACTAGCTATTGAATCACAAGATTCTGTAGCTAGTCTTAAAAATTAGGATTTTGTCAATTTTATCAATAAAATATCCTCTAATCTTGTCTATTCTTGTCCTCTAATAGGTGCATACGAATTACAATGATCAATTGGGAATGATTGTAGCAGTTTAGGAGATACTTTTGTGATGTAGTTTTTGTTTTAAGTTGTTAGCTTGAGTTAAAAATAGAGTCTTGGGATATTATCCCCAGATTTTTTGTAAATTGTTTTGATAATTCCCACAGGGATGTTTTACCCTGTGGGAAGTCTTTAAATACTTGTTATTTTTTGTAAAAAAAAAATCATCATCACTGTGGAGAGAACTAGACTATGGATTTATGATTCAAACTGAGATGAAAGTTGATGTCTTGTAACAGCTTTCGCTTTCAATATATCAAACTTTTCTTTCAAGTTTTCTGCATATCAGTTTGCAATCAATTATCGACTACTTTAGCTATCATGATTCATTGCATGTTGATGTGATTTGATTTATATGTTGTCCATATCTGATCTCTCTTATTTAAAAATACAGCAATCACTTTATTTCAATTTAATGAATACATGTTTATCTTTTTCATT
>SNQJ01S0056157.1:106580-126712 GCA_010110895.2 Picea sitchensis
AACCCCAAAGTTCATCAAGTCATTGATATTATTGTTGTGGATATTCCAGAAGTGTATGGTCTATTTTTAAGCAGGGATTGGTCGGAGCAGCTACACGGCTATTTCGTGACAGATTGGTCTCACCTGTGGCTTCCAGAGAACGGCAAGCCCAACAAGATCAAGGTAAATCGTGAACACTACCTTAAGTTCACGGTCACATATTTGAATGATCCCAATGAACCATTTACACCTTCTGCTGATTCACTCGAAATACAAGGGATGGATACCTTTTTCGGCAATTTCATGGCCAAGGCTTCATCTATCACCAACCCAGAAAAACAGTCCGAGATTGTAGCACATGTGCAGGTAGAAGCTTCTACACAATGGTCTCATGTACCCGATAAAAATCAAATTTGGTCTCTTTATTTTGACGGGTCAAATTCCAAAGAAGGAGCTGGTGCAGGCTGTGTTATTATCGATCTGGCAAGTAACAAAACCCTGATTGCATGTAGGTTAGAATTTGAATGTACTAATAACACAACAGAATATGAGGCTTTATTGCAACGTCTCAGAAAATATTTAGACATGAACATTCAAAACTTGACTGTCTTTGGTGATTCTGAAATCATGGTTAGACAGGTAAGAGATTCTATCCACTGTCTGTCTCCACATCTTAAAAGCTACCAATCCGAGGTATGGAATTTAATGAATAAATTTTCTGCTTTCAATATAAATTCTATTCCTAGATTGAATAATTCTGAAGCAGATCTATTAGCTAACGTAGCTTCCAAACTCTTTCCTACAAAAGGCTTGTCCCCAGATGCATTCTCTGTCGAACTGTTGTTTAGGCCATCCATTCCCAACAACATCACAAACTGGAGAGTTTTCGACGACGATCAATAGATTATTATCTTCCTGCATATGGAAGAAACTTTTCAAGGCATGGTGATAGACGAATGCACTCATGACGACAATTTGCGCGATTTCATGGTAATACCAGATCCGAGAACTCCTGAATCTTCATCGAACATGGTAAATTCGATCCCTAAATCTGTAGTTAGATTGGAGAAGTTTTACGATCTTCAAGATAAATTCAAAAAACCGGTCAACTGTAAAACCAATAGTTCCTCGTTATCATATGAATAAGTAAACTTAGGAACTAATGAAAATCCACAGTGCATTAATCTAGGGGTAGGATGTTCTCAACAACAAAAAGCTGCATTTATTAAATTGTTTAAATAATTTAAATATGTCTTTGCGTGGACATATGATGACCTTAAAACTTTCGACCCTAACATCATACAACATGTCATTCCTATGAAACCCCAAACCTCACCCTTTCAACAAAAATTAAGGAAAATGCACCCTAAGCTCGAACCGACCATCAAAAAAGAATTAAATAAACTCCTGAATGCTAAGATAATTTTCCCAATTAGGCACACTCAATGGGTTTCTAACCCTGTCCCCGTCTGGAAGAAAAGTGGGGAAATCTGACTTTGCGTCAATTTCTAAAACCTTAATAGAGCGTCTAATAAAGACAACTATCCTGTCCCACCCATGGAACATATCCTTCAACAGGTATCTGGTTCCAAGAGGCTATCTTTATTGGATGGTTTCTCAGGGTACAACCAAGTCCTGATGTCTCCTCTAGACCAACTTAAAACTACCTTCTGCACTCCATGGGGCACCTATGCTTACAGGAAAATGCCCTTTGGATTAATTAATGCTGGTGCCACTTTCCAGAGAGTTATGGACATCACTTTCCAAGGCTTAATCAATCAGTCTGTTGTAGTTTATTTAGATGATGTTACTGTATTTTCCAAAAACAAAACCGATCATCTAGCTCATTTAAGATCCGTTCTACAACGATGTCGTAAATACGACATTTCCTTAAATCCTAAAAAATCTATATTCACAGTAGAACAAGGTAAACTCTTAGGATTTATTGTGTCAATCAAAGGGATGATTGTCGACCCCGAAAGGACTCAAGTCATCTCTAAACTTCCCCCTGCTACTTCCAAAAAGTCCATGCAGTCTTTCTTAGGCCAGATAAACTTTGTTAGGAGATTCGTCCCCAGTTTCTTCGAAATGGTCAGGCCTTTGCAGAACCTAATTAAGAAAGATGCACAGTATCACTGGGGACCCTTAGAAAATCAAGCTTTTAATGCAATAAAAAAGGCCATAATAGATGCTTCTTCTCTCATGAGCCTTGACTTTTCCCAAGACTTCACACTCTACACTTTTTCTTCTGACCGCTCCTATGTTGTCGTCCTAACTCAAAAGAACGTTGAAAACAATGAAGTACCCATTGCCTTTATGAGCTCTTCTTTCAAATGTGCTGAACTTAATTACCCAGCGGTAGATCAGCAAGCCTACATTGTTTTCAAAGTAGTCAAGCACTTCCGGTCTTATCTTTTGAAATCTAGGAAGAAAGTTATTGTCACTTATCCTGCCATAAGGAACCTGTTAGTGCAGAAAGAACTAGGAGAAAAGAGGGCTAATAGGGTCACCTCCTTGCAAGAGTACGACATAGAAATTACCCCAGCTCAAATAGTGAGAGGTCAAGAGTTATGCAAGTTAGTTTCTAATTCAGAAAAAGGATAGAAAGAAGAAAATGATATGTCAAACCTAGGATAGCACAATCAAAATGCAATCTGCTATGCACAAAACCCTGTCAGTCCCTGGTATGACGATATAAAATTCTGTCTCAAACATGGGCCAGCCCCCCGTCACTTGGATCCCACTAAAAGAAGAGCATTGAGATTAAAGTCTACCTCCTTTCATTTGGTTAATGTTATTATGTTTCGTCAAAATTTTGATGGCGTACTGATGCGCTGTCTTGAGAAAGACGAAGCAGAAAAAGTCTTACTAGAGTTACATGCAGGAGAAGCTGGTGGTCATTTTGGTGGTGACACCACCACCCATAAATTTTTGAGAGCCGGTTATTACTGGCCCATGATTTTTAGAGACGCCCATGCCTTGTGTCGTAAGTGTACTATTTATCAAAAAGCATCAGGGCGGTTACAGAAACCAGCCTTTCCTTTGCAGCCCGTTTCAGTAGACTCTCATTTTCAACAGTGGGGCCTTGATATTATAGGTCCAATCAATCCACCATCCTCTGAACAACATAAGTTTATCATAATAGCCACAGATTACTTTACCCGGTGGTCTAAAGCTGTTGCATTAAGAACTATGAATACCAGTCAGGTAATTGCCTTTCTAAATTCGAATATTATCACTCGTTTTGGTATCCCTGACTATTTAGTATTCAACAACGCTTCTTATTTTTCATCTCTTGAGATGAGGGAGTTCTCTTTAGAAAAAAGAATTAAATTGAATTATTCTTCCAGCTACTACCCACAGGGCAACGTATTGGCAGAGTCAACAAATAAGAATCTGATTAAAATCATCAAGAGAACGGTGGCTGAAAATTACAAAAACTGGCACAATGCACTTTTAAACGCGATCTAGGCTGATAGGGTAACACCAAAAACTGTTGTAGGTAACTCCCCCTTTTTTCTCGTTTATGGAAGAGAAGCAATTCTGCCACCACACATTCTTCTCCCTTCACTTCAGCTATCGCAGAAAATACAAGGAGAAGACTGTACCCCTTTGGAAAACTGAATTAACGCTTTGATGAAACTAGAAGAGGTAAGATCCCAAGCTAAATGTAAGTTAGATCAGGATCAACTAGTAGTTAAAAGTTGGTTCGATTCTAACTCTGCCTATGATAGGAATTTCGACGTAGGTGACCTCGTCTTGAAATGGGACAAACCACATGAGGGAAAGGGAGAGCACACGAAATTTCAAAACTTATGGCTTGGACCGTTATTAATTGCTGAGAAATTGGGTTCCAGCTCTTTCCGATTGCAGAATCTAGAAGGGCAGCCTGACACCTATCTGGTAAATGGCCAAGCTCTGAAAAGATACTTCGCTTGATGACAACCCTTGTATATTATGTACATATTTTGCTTTTGTTTTCTTTTCTTTGATCTTTTGATTTTGATTTCTCCTTTCACTTATCAGTCTTTGTTTTTGGAAATACACATACCTGCATGCTGAGCTATTCAAACAAAGAAAACAAAAAATTCCTTCACTAAAATGACTGCTGAAAAATTGTATAAACATCAATTATATACTTCTGAAATTTACATCTGTGTTGGCAAAAAACTGTTGTTTGAAATAAGTGAACTGATTTCGATCTCTGAGTAAAGCCTGTCATGATCATCCATTATCTTTTTACGTTATCCCTATTCCTTAAGGGAATGACTCAGAAGATGTCTCCCTGCCTTAGAAAGTTGGTTCTGTAAATAAACCATCACTGGATCTTAATAAAGGACAGTTCTAAAAAATTCTGCTGAGGTCTGTAAAAAACATGTTAAAATATCATAATTTTCAGCGTCACCCCGCTCGACTATATATCTTTGAAAAACAAAATAAATCATTAAAAGAGTTGTGGGAAGTGCTTGTAAGCCCGCCGGGATGCTGAACAGGTCTGCTGGAAGCGGGTAAATGCATGCATGATGCCAAGACAACTTCGTCGGGGTACTGAACAGGCCCGTTGGTAGCGAAACAATGTCGGGTATATGAAAATTCATAAATATGAAACCTCTTGACCTTAAAATGTCCTTTATTCTGATCTAGAACTTCTTGGCAGGATACAGATATCAGAGTGGGTTAAATGGCAACCCTGTCAAGGTTATGGATGCCTGTTGGCAGCAGTGGCTCTGTCAACAGTATTGGAGATTTCATCTTTAATATTGTGGCTCGCTTATCTTGGGACTGTTATCAGTTTTCATCCTTTAAACACTGCTAGAATATTTGATCATTGATGATGCTTAAACAATTTTCTGGTTATTTCTGTTGGAATTATTCTTGTTATCCTAATTTGAATTTGTTCTTTTGGCAGAGATAACTGCTTCTACCAGTGTGTCGCCATTGTTGGCAGCCAATTCGCATTTTTATACTACCCTTATAAGCTTCCTACACCAGTTCTTTGCAAACCTTGATTTTCGTCGCAATCCTTGAATAAACCGACACTATTATTTCACGCGTTCGCACACTAACCTTTGTTCTCCTTTTCACGATTGCAAGCGTCAAAAATTTCTTTTCGAAGTCACATTAAAATCGTCACTGGATTTTTTGGTTACTCTTGTCTATGTGTTCATTGCGTTGCCAATTTAATTATAGTTGCACAGTTGACAAGACCCCAAGATCTTTACTCATTTGGCATTATTTAATTGTTAATATGACTTCATTTTTTACAAGACTATGATAATATTCTTATGATCAAGTTTGTGATGCATTGGTTGTTTAATTTCTATGTTCTTTCATCGATTTCTTTGACACATTGGTTTCATGAAAACATTGACATTGTGGTTAGACCCTTGCTATAAATCATTTCATACATATTTGACATGATCAAACCCTTGGTGTTGATTTTGAATCATTATTTTTTTTTAAAACTATGCTAAAACTATTGCTCGTGCAAATGTTTGGTCCACTTACCATAGATTTCATTGATTGTTTGAATGGCATGGATTTTAACATATGCAATAGTGATTTGAATTGTTATATGCGTCGTCGGTTGTACTATGGGAAATGACTGTTTTGCATGGGCTGAGCTAGCTCCACCACCTTCGCACATTTGGTCATTAATGCTTTTCCCCTGTCCCGGGTTAACTCTGTTGTTTTAGGGTAAGCTCATGAGCTATCGACCTTACGTATACTCTGTTTGAACCCTTTCCCGAGCACCCTACTCACCGTGTGCTCCTGTCTATGGCACCAGTGGTGCGCATAGAGCCAAACGGTAGCCAAACTCTGTTACTATTCGATAATGCCTGTAAGGATTTAGAAAATGGTGGTTGGATGGTGTTTATATAGAGGTTCGAGGGTTTCTATCTTTTGGTTGCCCAACAATTCACCCTCAAATTCGACGGGTGTAGGGATAAATCCATAGACATACAGCTCGATCTCAATGAGGAATTCTTAAGTTCAGCTACAGGACTATCGGCTACAGGTCAAAGATGGTTTAAAAATTCCAAAGTAGATGAGGTGCTATGGCCATTACTATTCGTATCAAGAAAGATTGTTTCCTGTGATAAAGGTATGCCTATTTCTACCCTCAAACCCAGGTGGCATGATCTTTTGGTAATTATGAAACAATTTGTGACCTATGAAGATCGGTATGGCTTGGTGTTTCTGTATCACCTCCGGTTATTGATGAATTTCATAGGCTACCCTTTGAATATGCCACATTATTTCTTGCGTAGTCTTTACAAGATGTCTAAAAGATTCAAGCGTGAGAAGGCTGATAGCAGCCTTTTTCATCATGGCTTGATTAAACTCATCATCGTCCACCATTTGAGTCTTCATGGCGATAATTGGCAAGCCTTCCTATCAAGGAATGGCTTTCCCAATCCTTAGTCTTCTCAAATCGACAAGGTTGTGGTTACGGAGACTTTGGTCAGACCAGCCGTGCCATTTCATATCCTTCTACCCCCTACCAAACCCTCGGATTTCCCTGACATTGACCTACCCAACATCAACCTACCCAACATCAAAACCAACCCATGTACAAAAGACAGGATTGAGGCCATCAAGAAGTCGGTGAGTAAGAAAGGCAGAGGTAACAATGCTGTCAACAGTAAAGGGAAGAAAAATGCTCGATTGATATCGAGATTTGCCCCGAACAAGCCTAAACAGAACATCGAACAAAATCCCATAGTGTTGAGCGAGGACTCGGACTCCGATATTGAGTGTTTCCTAGCTGAGGAGTACCCCTATTCCCATGGCCTATGCTCTAAGAAACCCTATGACTATGTCTCTAACTTATCCCCATGCCTAAAAAACGATCCTAACTACCCGAGAATCAAGCCGCACAAGGAAACCCCTGGTAATTTGAACAAACCCTCACCTGTGATACCAAAGCCAAATCAGTTGTCGTGTACACAATGTAATTCTTGGCTAGAGCATTATTTCACTGACATTTCCCTATTGCAATCAAATATCAAAGCGTTAGAAGAACAGGTGATAGTGCTGGCAAAGGAGAACGACAGGCTACGGACCAACGACAAGAAACAAAAAACCACCGGTTCAATTGTCTTCAGGAATGCCGAAGCAGCAACGGCCTTTGTCAATTCCAAGTTATCATGATCGAAGACTTTTCTTATTGTCCAGGTATGAATTTCAATATTAATTTCGTTTTATGAGTTGGTTTGGATTAATATAACCGATTGGATTTGATTTCAATAGCTCTGTTCGTTTTGATTCAAAATGATTCTGTTGCTTTATTTTACCAAAACAATTTCATTATGAATCATGAGTGGGAAATTTGTTTGCTAAACTCGGACACAACTATGATTTAGTTAATCAGATTTTATTATTCTCAGTCTATTCTAAATGATTGGTTTGTTTTTCGATTTTGTTTGGATTGCTTTTTGAAATGATTCTGTATGGATAGTCGATCGGGTTTGACTTCGATTAAGTTCTGTTTGTTTCTAAACAATCTTGTTGACTTTGATTTATTAGAGACGATTCTGTTTTGGACTGAATCAATATTTTCGTTTTGGATTGCATTCGACTTGTACACAAGATTTGTTTGGTAAATACGATTTCACATAATGATAGTATCGGTTCCAAATTAGTTTGATTCATTTCTTTTGGTTGAACCTGAAACGATACTATATACCCTCGATTAGCAATGATCGTTTGCATATGCATTAAAGATTGATTCAAGGTAGTTCTATCAGTCTTACATTAAGAAAAAATGATGATCCTGTTAGTTTCATTTTTTATTCGAAAACGATTTTGTTAATGGACGAGGCGACACAAACTATTGCATGAATGATTTGTTTAATCGGTTACAGTTTGTGTCGATTAAAATTGGTTCATGAAAATGATTTCATTGCTTTCGAATTATCTAAGAAATTCTGTTTACCTCAAATTGGTGATAACAAATGTTGAACATGATGCATGTATTATTCGCTTGACCACGATTTCGTTTGTTTCAAATTAGCATAGCAGTTTTGATTTGAATGATTCATTTGGTTTCCAATTATCAATTAAATATTTGTTTAATAGTTTGAATATAATTCCTTAAGATTTGAATTGGTTTTAAAACAATTCTGTGCTCAAATTAGACCAGCTACTGAATCGGAATATTCGATAGCTAGTCTTAAAAATTAGATTTTTGTCAATTTTATCAATAAAATATCCTCTAATCTTGTCTATTCTTGTCCTCTTACAGGTGCATATGAATTACAATGATCAATTGGGCATGATTGTAGCAGTTTAGGATATACTTTTGTGATGAAGTTTTTGTTTCAAGTTGTTAGCTTGAGTCAGAAATAGAGACTTGGGATATTATCCCCAGAGTTTTTGTAAACTATTTTGATAATTCCCACAGGGATGTTTTACCCTGTGGGAAGTCTTTAAATACTTGTTATTTTTTGTAAAAAAAAAATCATCATCACTGTGGAGAGAACCAGACTATGGATTTATGACTCAGACTGAGATGAAAGTTGATGTCTTGTAACAGCTTTCGCTTTCAATATATCAAACTTTTGTTTCAAGTTTTCTGCATATCAATTTGCAATCAATTATCGACTACTTTAGCTATCATGATTCATTGCATGTTGATGTGATTTGATTTATATGTTTTCCATATCTGATCTCTCTTATTTAAAAATACAACAATAACTTTATTTCAATTTAATGAATACAGGTTTATCTTTTTCATTAATTGAATTGTTTTGCACAAATTGTTGCACACATATTTATCTAATTGTGATGGTTTGTAAATCATAAAATTGTTGTAATATTTTATGTCTTGTTTGTCGTGTCATTTATATTTGAAGAGAACAGCTTCTTCTTGTTTACGAGAAGCTCGTGGATAATCTGGTGCAGGTTTCCTCCCACCGAACAACTGAATCAACTGTTATACACAGGACAAACCTGAAGCATTACTTCAGGTCAGTTTGCCATATGTTGTTTAATTGTTAATTTATTAGTGTTATTTAAGTAGTTTAGACATATATATATATATATATATATATATAGTTTAGGTTCTTAGTTAGGATTATTATTTTAGTTGCCTAGCTTAGATAGTTTTTCAGTTTATTTCTTTCTCATAAAATTATATAAATCAAAAAACAATAGTTTCACTGTCTTAGGACAGTTTACAAATGATTTTTGCAAGTTTTCATTTACAAATCTGTAATTTATAAATATTGTACATTTGTGATTAAGATCTGATTCTGTTGGTAATTGAACATTTAATTTTATAGAATTATAGTTGTATAATTTAGGTAATAGATTGTATATATGTATTTTAGATTTATTATTTAGTTTGCTTTAAATTGTTTTCATTTAGATTAGTTCCTTAGTGTAGTTTTCATTTGTTTTCCTAGGACTTAGATCGGCTAATGACGTAGCTAAACCCATCAGGGTGGGTCATCCCAAACGGCTTGGGTTATTTAGACAACCCCGAACCGGATCCACTCTTCCAGTTGGCGAGCATTCAATTTCGCCCGTCAACAAAATGCTGGTGGGACTGGCACCTTAATTAAACTCTTTCGGTGCCTCCATTCTTAGATGTGATCAGAGATATGGTCCACTTTTTTCTTTGTGAAATTGGCCAGCAATTTTGTGCCAGCGTCGTATCTCACAGGTAATTGGAAATTGTTTAGGAAGGCCATTGCCAATTCATCGAAGGAAGAGTATCTTGAGCAGTCGAGCTCAATGTACCATTTCGTGGAAACCACTATGCGAGGTAGAGGCGATCGAGACCATGGTGGATCAGACTGGTGATGGTGGGTTAGGAGGTGGAAACTCTCCTATGGTGACAACCATAGTGGGAATTGAAGAAATCCCAGAGGGAGTGACAACATTTGTTTCCATTGCTGCGTGTGACACTGTCTGGCACTTGTAAGGGTGAATCAGTACGATGATGGGTGCCAAAAGATCAGTGGTTGGAGTTTCAAGTGGACCAAGAGATTTCGTTCCAAAGTCTAAAATGGTCATTTCCTCCAGATGTTGGTCAGGAACAATTTCTTGTGACCCGGTCTCTTCAAAAGACCCTTGTTGGTCTAGCTTTTTCCTTAGTGGTAGCAGGGGTGGCTCCAGTGTAACCGGTGATAGGCCCAGAAGTCGTCGTGACCGATAGAGTTGTTGATCCTCCATTGTGTGAGAATATCAAAGACACTCAGAGGCTTTCTATTCATTCAAAAACAACACACACTAAAAAAAATGTCCCTACAAGATAAGACAAGCAAACACTAAACTAATTGGAAGGACAGTTACAACAACCAACACTAGAGAAAATTACCGGTGAAAGTGAAACTCAAACACAGAAGAACCCTTCAAGTATACTCTACAAAGCATGGCCCGATGTCTTTCCTAGGTACTGCGGTATACCCCCGTAGTCACCTCTGTATGTCCCTAAAAAGATAGGCAACTAGGTTTCCAGTGTGCAAATAGTCACCAAGTGGGTACAATCGAAAGTTGGGTAGACCACAATGAGCAGGGTATCGATACTAAAACCTATCAAGGGTATCGAAAGAAAGTGGTCTGAAAGACAACTGAGGACCTCAAACTGATTCGATACCCACGAAGCTCCATGGCAAATGCAATCGATGGAATCCCAAGACAAGCCCTCTATATGTGTTCTCCACTATGATTGGTCCAACTTTGGAGGGGTTATCTCCGCTACCTTTCCACACACGACCTCATGTTTATCCTCTATGTTAGAGGGGGGTCCCAAATAACTTTCACGATACTGGACTTTGACACTCCCTAACTCAGACTCCAATGTTTGATTTTAATGGCCTTGAAGAGTTTCATCTCCAACCTAATTCAAGGCCCTAACCCTAAACTAGTTGGTTGACCCTACAAGCATAAAAAGTCTAATGAATTTTAGTTTTAGCATTAATTTTTATGGCTTGTATTAAGTCAGAGGTTATGAAAGTGAAACTAGTGATGTTTGAAAGATGAAAGAAAAATAAACAGAAAGTTGGAAACAAAAACCTTTACTTCACTCAACTCTTAAACAAATTTTCAAACTTAAAAATGTTTCTAAGATCTTTGAACAGCACACTGAAAGTAGGAGTTCACTCGACTATGAGATACTTATGATGTAAGTACACTATCAAGAACTTATGAAAGCAAAGACTTTTCCCTGGTTACTAATGCAAAACAACACTTTTTAACCAAACAAAGAAATAAAAGTTTTTTTTTTTTTGAATGCTCACAGGGCAAAAAGGAAAAATATCAACAAGTCAAAACCAAGAAAAATTCTAGCCTAAGCGCAGATCGCAAAGAGTCACTTTAAAAATCACACACANAATTGGACTCTCACACTTGTCTAAAAACCCTATAAAAGAAAAATTTTGATTAAAACTTCTAAATGAAAAAAACAGGCTATTGTTGTGATCAAACCTAAGTTATTGACCGCTATGATAGAGAACCAAACCTGAGAGGTATAAATCTTGTCAAAAGAAAGGATGACTGCCTGACCCTTAACAAAAATTCTCTCCACAAGCACACTGTTGACAGTTCCACAGCAAGCATGTGCACGCGAGCTGTGTAAAGTCAGAGCGCGTGTACACACATGCTGGCCTTATATAAGCCGTGTGTATATTTGAAACTCTGAGACAAATGAAAAGCCAAGAAAGCCATCCCAGGCAGAGACTACTGGTACTGAGAACCAGAATCTCTTGAAGACTCAGACACTTACTTTAACAGAAAAAAGACAACAATTCAAGGAAAAATTCATAGAACAAACCAATCCAAGGTGAAACCTAAGCTATATGCTACAAAAAACAAAGACTAAAAAGAGTTCCAGAAAACCCCTGAGAAGGACTAATTCTAACAGGGAAGAGGATGACTTCCTCTTTAAAAGAAATTTTTCGGAATCATACACGCGACTAACACTTCCTCAGCTAGCGTGTACACGCGTGCTGTGAGAATTCAGGGCGTGGGTACATGCGTTCAGACCTTATATAGGCCACGTGTACATCTGTGGGTCTCAGAAAAAAAAATTACAGTCAAGCAAAGAAACAGAGATAACTGGTATGGAAGACCAGAACCTCTGTTAGCTCAGACTTTTGCAGAAACTTTAAGAACAGGAAATGAAACCAGTTCTTAAAAATACCCAAAAAATATTCTCAGGAACCCTAGAGATCTCCCCAATATGGTCGCCAATTCTGTTTTGAGTGGGAAATCCCTCTACAGACTAGAACTTAGGGTTTAATTATGCATGCAAAAAAGACCTAAAGATTTCTACTTTCTACTGTTGTCCCTGACCTAATCCCCATTATTTTTAAGAAAATACATAGTTAAGAAGAGCAAATGAGCATACATTATTTTTGGCATTTGATGTAGATCCTTCCTCATGCTTGATCTCTTTTTTATTGAAGCTCTCCTCCCAAGGCTGACCTGCATTCACACAAAACAAACAACAAACTCCACATGCATTTGATATATAGATTAATGGGTTAGAGATTCAATAAACAAGTATGCAATAAACCATGAAAACCTCATATTGTGGGACAGGAAAAGTATTTCTTTATTATTAACTTCAACAAATCAACTTACAATGATGAAGTCGGCCGCTACTCCATGAACCTGGTCCTGGGCTCCTCTTCAACTGTCCTCCAACTTCTTTGCTCTATCTTTCTCTTTTCACAAGGATGGATAAAGTGTTGGGACAAAGGGAATGCACTATCGGGTATAGTTTCTTTACTGTGATTCTCATCCTCCAAATGGGACCCCTAACCCTTCTTTTATAGGCTAGAAGAAGCTAGGTACTTGGATGAACCTTCAGCCATGAATGGCTAGAAGGTTTAGTTAACTCACCCAAATATGTGTGTTCCATCGGCAACTTTCCTTTTTTCATTCTTTTGTAGGTACACGCGGGCTTTTTTGGGTCAGCTAGCATGTACACATGTGCAATAATAGAGCAGGGTGCGTGGGCCTTTATAAAAAGTGTTTTTAAGAAGATCTGTTCAGTAGTGCTTTGAAAAAGAAGGAATCTAAGATGGCCTGATGCCAGGTAAGCATGTATGGTGCAAATTAGGGTTATAACAGGCATGGGGTTCCGGTTGTATCTCTGTTTCTAGTTGTTCCCTATTCCAGAACCTGTATTTGAGAGCTTGCTTCACCTCATCCCAAGTTTTAAGTGTAGTTTTGTGCATATCCCACCATATGGAAGGGTTGTTTTGGAAAGCTATATCTAGTACCAAGATTTGTTGATCCTCTCTCACATTCTCTTCCATGCTCTGTAAGAATTTTCCTAGGTCTGAGGTGTCATCGTATACTGGGTGTTCTCTGACTTCAGTTCCGACCCATCTGGTCATTCTGACAATTGCGCATCTTCTTGAGAATAATTCATGCGAACTCTCTTTCCAACTATCAAAAGCTGGTTCTGAGTCTTCGTTTGCTGATTGTATGCTTCTCCAGCTTACCGATCCATCCACAGTAGGGTTTATGTAATCATTTCTTGTCCTGGCTATTATGGTGTACAACTGATCTATGTCTTCTCCTTCCATATTACTATCTGTTGGTTCTATGTAACTGGGTCCTACATATGGATCCAAAGGTTGAACTACCTTGATTCCCTTAGCCTCAAAAGTCATGGTGTCTTTCTTTAATTCAATTACTGCATAGTTGTCGTAGGCCCAATCGATGCCAAGTAGTGCAGGATAGGGGTCCTTGTCTCCCATGATCTCAATGAATTCAAAGTCCACCACTGTTTTTACTCCTACTACATCGATTTCCAAATTCTCCAGTTTTCCTATGGGAAATATACAATATTGGATTTCCATTCTTAGAAGAATTGGGGAGTATGTCAGTCTTGGTTTTCCTAGGGCTTCCCAGGTTTTCTTGGGCAGAATGTTCACATCTGACCCTAGGTATAGCATGATGTCCTTAATTTCAAAGTCATCTAACTGGGCTATCAGTTGGAATTCTTTTCCCTTCCTTACTTTTCTTCATTTCACCCTCTCAGTACTCTTCTCAAGGAGGTTAGCCCTAATCCTTGCTTCTAAGGTTCCTTCATTCCCTAAGACCAGGTACAACACATTGCGCAACTTTTCTATCAGTTGATCATTCCTCAGAATGTCAGAGAATAATTGAAACCAAAGGTCAACTTCATTTTGATGTTGCTCAGGTTGTCTTGGTATGCCTATAAGGTTTCTAGGTGTAGGGGGTGACATAGGTACTTGTGCTACCTTAGGGTATACAAACGACTGATGGGGGTTCTCTTGCATCTCACAACTAGGAATACTCTGGAAGACTTCTATGACATCCTTAAAGAACAGCTTTTGTTTTAGGGGGTCATACCTCTCTGCCTTCGGTGTTGCCTTCTGAATATGAGGTAGAGCATCAACATCGGTTCCTATCTTCACGCCTCCTTGAGTGATGATGTTAAGATTCGGTAGTTTTCCTTTATAAATCCTCCTGATCTATGAACTAACAAGGTTAGTTCCTCTTTTTCGTACCCTGTCTTCCCATTTTGCAATTAGCTCTGGGAAGTCTTCAGTTGCGTGTATGTTGGTTCTACAATGAGAACACCATGGTCACCTTGGGTGAGAACAGTCACTAGCCAGGTGACCCTGTTCATCAAAGTTATAACATCTGCTTGGCCCTCTTCTACCAGTTCTTCCTCCTTTGAAATCTCCACTAGCTCCACCTCCTTGAACTCATCCTAGTCCCTGAGGGTTTTTGTTTACTCTGAATGTTGTTTGGTCTAGCTTGTCTGCCAGTGCATCCAACACCCGACATTGGTTGGTAGTATGTGTGGTATATGCGCAAAACTCACAATGGACTGTGTTTGGTACCATTGAATATTTCTGCATGATGAAGCATTGTCTTGGTCCATGCCTCTGGTTTTGGCAGATCTCACAATACTCTACCATCGGTGCTGCTTGGCCTCCTTGGAATGCATGATATGGGGTGGGATGGTGAAATGGTGGGTTCGCTGATACTTGCACAACTCCTCCTTTGGGTCTTGGTGGGGTTTCCATCATATTCTGGGGGAGTCCCATCCCTCTCCCTCATGTTCATTCATTCACCAAATGACCTTTCATATATCATCTAGTGCACCAAACCTGTGGTCGTCCTGGTCTGGGTATTGTCAGTTCTTGAATCTTTTCTGTAAGGGCTGATATATGTCCTTGTAGTTGTGCTAGATTCACATATACTGGGGGTTGGGTTACTCTCAAGCTTCTAGGGTATCCTTCCATGGCTTCAATCTTCATCGATTGTTCCAAGGCATCTGTCAATGTGGCTATCCATTTTTTTGTTAGCAGAATCCAAGTCAGAGGTAGCAGTCCCTGAATATATGATTCCCTTTGATGTTCTTCATGTATTGGGTGTGCCAACCTTCCTATGGTGTCTTTGAACTTCTGGCTATATTCCCAGACTGATTCACCTTCTCTCTGTTGGATTTCATGCAGCTCAGACAAAGCCTGTTGTTCTAACTAAGGTAGTTTGAACTCTACTATAAACCTCGTCCATACCTGGCCAAGGGTAAACACTTGACCTTGCATCCCTGACACTCCTGGTTCAATGATTTTCATGTACATTTGAGAGCGCGACCTCTCAGGGTAGTCTGGAATTCGACCAACTTGTTCACATCTAGTGTTCCTCTGGATCTCCAGATGGCTTTGCACAAGGACCAGTGTTGTTCAATGTCTTCATCTCCCTTGCCCCAAAATTATGGGTATCGGGCAATCGATCCTCTTGCATGGCTGGCCATTGTTGATCCTGTTGTTCGTATCAATGTGAACCCTAACGGTCCTGCTTACGATCTACTAGGGGATCCCAATATCCTCTCTATGCTAGCACTTCCTGGTTGTGACTAGTTAACTAATTGTACTAAAACAAAACTTGTATGGGAAGGTAGTATATAACTTACTTCTTGTATTGATGGCACTTGGGGTATGGGTGATTCGGCGCTGGTGCCAATGGCTTTGGGGTTGATTTGTTTGATCTGGTGGTCTCGTTAGATTACATTGGGATGATCTCTTCAGCCAGATTCCCGATCTCTCCTGTTATCAGGGTTGAATCTTCTCTTTCTCCTTCAAGATTGGTGTCGGTTTCCTCCTCTGTTGTATCTGTGCTTCCTCCTTCTCGTCCCACCTCCCGGGGACTTCTTTCTCTCCTTGCTTCTCTCTCATTTAACCTTTGACTGGCTAATCATTCCTATCTTCTCATCCTCTGCAATTCTTCCATCTGTCTTTCTTCTATTTCTCCCACTCCTCCTTTCCTCAACTTTTCAGACTGTCTTGTGGCTTTCTTGATTTTTTCACGCCACCACTTCTCAACTATGGTGGCTCTCTTCAAGGCTCACTCATCTCTTGAATCCATTTTTTTTTGTTTCCCCCCCATGTGTCAAAGAATCCTTCCCTTCTATTTATTCCATGACCCTCACCCCGTCTCACCCTACCCCAAGCGAGGGTGTTTATGTTGCCATTTCAGTCGGGGACATAATCAACATCCCTTCCTCCACCAAGAAAGATTTAATCCACAGATGGATCTCTCTTACGAGTCTTCCCCTTGCGTCTTTCTTGAAAATTTCCTCTACTCACGAGAAAGACTGGTGGTTCTCAGCCGCAAATTCGATTATGTATTCTTCTATCGTGGTGTTAACCCAGAAATCTATAGCCCTCGTGACTGGACAGTTCAGCCTCTAGAGTGTTTCTAATTTGTCAGTATCCTAGGCATAGATCTTCTTGATACATTCATGGAACTCTGGAGCTTCTTGGAGTCTCTTGATCCAATGAAAAAATTCTTTCGAGAATTTAACCCAAAAAATTTCGTACTAGTCACTTGATCTTTCTGAGTAAAAGATCACTTGCCGCGTGACTCCCACCAATTTTCTTCTTAGTTCCACTTCTTTCCATATGAAGGCATTACAATTTCTTTCCCACCATTGATTGATGCTAGATATATGGATCAGAGAAATCATTCTTCCTACAAGTTCCCTTTTAATACAGGTCCCAACAACGGAACCATTTTGTTGGCGCAAATTTGGTCAGACCAGGGTCCTTCTCAGGTTACCAACAAAAGGCACCGTGTAGTCTAGAGCACTGGAATTTTCATCTCCTCCGAAGAGAAGAAGTCTCACCCGAAGTGTTGTTGAGACAGAGAGATAGGGAAGGGTAGGGAGAAGACTACAGAAGATCCATGGAGTGTTCGGAACTTACTTCAGTCCTTGCACAAGCAACATTATCAGATCAGAAACATCTAAATGCAAGAACCAAACCTACTTGTATTGTGAGCATCAATTAACCATAAGAACAACAATTGTAATTTAGAAGCTATACAAGAAGACTGAAATGCATAAGCAACAATGTAAATACACATCAGATTTGAAAATTTAACCCTTCTTTATATCATCATTCAAGATCTTTCTTACATTACAGACTCAGCATTACATAGAAAGTACATTCTAGAATCTTAGCTCTGGTCCTCGACTACAAAGTCCTGATTTCCCAGCCAGTAGGTCGTGTTCATTACAGACTCTACCCTTCTTGATTTACCACAAAAACCTTGAGCAATGCCCATGGACATGACTCTAATAGGCACTACTCAACCTAACAATATTAGCTAATGACCAAAATGAATGAGCGAACTCATCAACTGACTAAATCGACCCATTCAACAATCAATTAACCAACCCAACCCTTTTACAATTATATTTTGTCCTATATATAGTTGGGTTATGTCTTTTTGTTCTGCTTTCACATCTTCTTGTTCTGTTGCAACTGTATGTTGTTTAGCTAGTTTTGCGCTGGCTTCTGCAACTGTTTTTTGTTGTTCTTTCTTCCAGCCTCTGATGGAGGTTGCGCAACCAATACTTGCACAATTCTTTTCTAAAAAATGAAGGGCCCAACAAATACACATGTGATCGTTGATATTCTATGTGTTTTTATTTTATATGTAGGAAGAATATCCCACATGGAGAAAGCATGGGGAAACTTTGTTGTTTATATGCACCAACGCTCCCAACTTAAGTTGACGAGTTGTGCACCTACTATGCTCCTCATGGGCTTGGCGTTTGGCGCTAGGATTTGTGTTGCTAACTTGAGTGTTGGTTTGATATGTTGTGTGGTTTATATATATTAAGAAATAGATTTCAAATAGGATATGTCATACACTTGAGCACACACCACTTTTGTTTTTTTGAATGTTGGATAACAAAAAATAATTTTTTGTTAAAAAACATATATATATATAGTTTAAAACCTTTGGAGCAAAATGGTAAAAGGTAAAATCACATGAAGACTAGGTAGACTTCAATGGAAATTCTAACATTTTGCAGTGCAAACCAGAAGACGAAGACCACGAAATTCAATGAATTTGAAAAATTCAACAGGTATGAGTAGCATCTCAAGTGCAGACAAGACGATCAACAAAGTATGAATTGGTCAAGATGGATATTTGAAATATGAATATGGCTTGAAAACAGTACAGGAACTAAGGATCTAGACAAATGTTAACAAGGACATTCAAAAATTTTATGGTGCATTTTTTAGCACTAACACATTCAACATTCAAAATTAAGCCTTGTCTTTCCCAAACCTCAGTTAGATTTATTGTTATCACCATTGCATTATTTTTCATGTTCTATTCCAAGGCCTAAATCTTATTGTATTGGATTATGGAGTCAAAACTCTAATCCTTGGTTGGAACCCTTACCCTCATCTGGATCCTTGATCCTTATCGGGAACCTTGACCATCAATTCTGCCTCATCGGGATCTTCCCCATCATGGAGATGTTTTACCATTTTCTCATAGTTCTCCCCAAGATTCAAAGCTCATAATGCTATCATATTCACCCACTTGGACTCCCCTCTATTGGATTGACCCTATCAGAATGATCTTTATTAGGTTCTCCTATTCAACCTTCCCTCTTTCCAAAATCCCAAGATTGAAGACCACTTGAGCTTCTTGGGTGTGGAATCTTGTCATATTTTCACCTAATGCATGTTGATAACTTGTCGTAACCAATCTTGACCCAATTCGATGTGTCATTTCCTGGTGTGAATTACATCACGGGATTCACCCCATGATCCTATGAGATTGTTTTCTATCAAAATGGTCTCTATCGGCTCCCCCTCTCTAGATTTCTCTTTTTGGATTGATGAAGCCCAAAGGTCTATTGGGTCCCATCTCATAAATTATCATATTCCAAAAGCTAGAGTTCAGAAACCTAATGGTCACTTTCCACTTGTCACCTCCTGTTGGCGTTCGGAAGTCACTCCTGGATTGCTAGCAGGAGCAGAGCCCGAAGCCCATCAGATTTAATGTCATGGTTTGATTTAAAGGGTGATCAAACGGAAGGAAACTCAGAACTATATCGTATCAACTCAGAAACCAGACCAGGCATGCATGAACAAGTGAGGTCTTGTATAAACTCCAAACAGTAAGTCGTAGTAAAGGTGAGTAGGTGGAATATTTACGCAAGAAGAGCGCAATGATCTATTACAGACATCCGGTATGCAACAAATTAAAGAAGAAATGAGCTCAAACGCAAAATCCTTTTACATTCGAACACATAAAAAACCAGAGGGCACGACAACGCCACAACAAATCCTTTGCTGCAGCAGTTGCACTACTGTGAATCCTCAAGCAACAGATGAAACAGAGATGGAAAGGAAAGAGAACTGTTTGTTATAAACCAAGAAATCTCAAACACAGAGGCATAACCAGGAACCAGAGAATGGCTGAAAACTATACAGTCGGGAGCTTAGCTCTACCATCGATAGATACAAAAATGGCGAAAACGCCTACATATACTCAAACTAACAACAACGGTGGAACCAAGAAAGTGCATTGAAGGTTTTGCATCTGCATGGCTTCTGACAACACGGAGCTATGATCTCTGAATGGTCGTGCAACTTATGGCAGACGCAATCAGTCTTCTGACAATTCATTCGGCGAATCGACGTGCTTTGAATTCGTTACAGGACGTCCCCATTATGGCGGAGACGATGTCTAACCACTGCCAACTGCTTCAATAACTGCTTCTTGGGATTGGAGACGGTTCGGCCAACTCAGCATCTTGGGCCGGGGAAGACTTCTCGAGCTGCCATCTGGAACAACTGACAGGATTGAAGGACGGTCATGGGATATGGTGGGAGCAATGG
>SNQJ01S0056157.1:146799-180943 GCA_010110895.2 Picea sitchensis
GGTATAAGTGGTGCAGTATTTAGAGCATGCATAACATCATTCTTGAGAAGGAAAATGACTTTCCCCACATCCAAAACCTTACAATGAGAAATTTAGTTCAGATGCGCGGCCTTCAGTGTAGACAGAGGCGCATATGGCGCCTGCGCATTGAATGTATTGAGAACCAAAGCGCATGCGCACGGATGACAAACGACGTTTAGGCGCATGCGCGCAAGATGCGCGTCTGTGGGGTGGAATACCCGCACGCTTGTGACAAGTTACCGAGAAAGAAACTCTGGATGGATTTCTCTCAATTCGCCTGTGAATTGACTAGTTAGCAGGTCAGCGGAGGCCGGTTTGTGTCCCTCCAAGTTAATAAAACCAAAAGGAAATAAAAATAAACCCAAATGAGGGAGGATTTGATACCTACTCCCCAGTGGATTCGCCAGTCTGTTCGCACCCAATTCATCGCCTGGTGAGCAAATCGAGGGTGCTTGCATGCCCTGTTGGGTCTAGCAGGGCATGACAGCTATGGAGGGAAAGGTTAGAGAATACAGAATAAACTACAAGCTAATATCAACTGAAAACAAATTAAAATTGTGAAAAGAAACAATAAACACCAAAAACAAATACAGATGTCACCAATGGTTTTGAGTTGGTCTATTGATGAAAACAGAGCACGATGAAGGAAGATAACTGTGGTTCCTTCTTCCCCCAACGGAAGGCTCTTGAGGCCCTCACAATGTTTTCTTTCCTTACAATGTGAAGAACTGAGTATGGCAGTGAAAGAACTCCCAGTGATGCGGCCAATGTGTTGTCGTTAAAGAATGAGTCCTTAACAATCTGAGCAGCATAACAGTGCCTGAAATTCCTTCCGAAAACAATGTATCTTCACGACTTTTTATAGCAGATCCTCGGGCGATTATGTAACCTCTTCAAAGTGTGAATAGGGGCCCTTTTAGGGCTTCCTTGGGTCATTAACCTGCCGACTCTGCAGATTCAGCTCGGATTTGGGAGTCAAATCAGATTTGGAGCTGGTCCATAGGTGGTTGAGAGGCCGACCTATTCAATAAATGAATTGTTTTAGCAGGTGCATGGGTTTTTGCGTTGACAGTCGCACGTCGTGCGCGCATGCGCACAAAGTACGTTCTTGTCCTACGCATGTGCGTGCGCACCAAACTGCTGTAAAGCGCCCTTCAATTTTTGGTTACTTTTTATAGTTTTTGACCCTTCTGGAATGCTGTGAAATTAATTCAGTGCCATGAATGACTTCATTGTTGTTTTGATGATGCAGAGTTCTTGTCGCCATGTGCAGACAAAATTTCAGTGATAACATTGAGGATTTTCCTCCTTCAGTTGAGGACCTGCCCTAAGATCATGGCTGGACTAGGGATTCGAATCCAACTGCCTTCCAAGAATGAAAAGATGCTTCCCCCTTTCATCTCAACAACTCAACTGCCTCCCAGAATAGGTAGCGCTCCCTCAAAAGGGACATCAGAGCGTTGTATCACTCCCTATTAAGCTTTCGGGGGCGCCAACGCTCTCAAAATCTATAGCGCTCCCTCAAAAGGGCCAGGGGAGCATTATAATGCTCCCTGACAGTGTAAGGGGGAGATTCGACGCTCTGAAATAGTGTAAGGGGGAGTGCTCCTCTCCAAAAACTCAGTTTTTGAGGTGATTTCAGATGGCAAAAGGTTTTCAAGCCTGTTGACTCATTTCTCCTCTTCCAAATCAGATGTTTGAGGTGTTTCAAGTGTCTTTCTCACGTCGTTATAGGCACGACATAGGCATCATGGCAGTATGCTTTGTTTGATGTTTGCGACACTTGTGAGAAACATGCGACACTTGCGACCTTGTGAGAAAAATGCAACACTTGCAACCTTTGTAATGATGACACTTGCGACACTATCAAAGTGAGTAATTATGATGTTTAACAGCCATCCTGGCCTCTTTCTGATTACTACAACATCTCTAGGTAGATCCTGTGGCTTTGTTGGCTCTACTAACTCCTCCTGATAGTCTAAAGGATGAACAACTAGACTAGAGGGATATGCACCACCATCCTTCGGAGCCTCCTGTTCCTCACTATCAATCTCCATATGAGACTCTCTAGACTTCCTAAAGGCTACCTCTTCATCAAAAGTAACATCATGACTAACCTCAACCTGACATTGTCCTAGAATGTAGATCCTTTAGGCTTTTGAAGTCTTGTTGTATCCCACAAAATTTCCCTTCTTTCCAAAAGGTTCTAACTTCATCATATTCTCCTTGGGCACATGGATTTATATTGGAAAACCAAAGATCCTCAAATGACTGACCTCTGGTTTCACACTTGTGAAATCCTCCTTAGGATTCTTGTCGACCAATATCCGATGAGGACTCATGTTCTGGACGTACACTGTTGTACTGGATGCCTCTCCCCATAAGAACATGGGTAAATCCTAATCATGAAACATGGCTTTGGAAGCCTCTATAATGGGAATTTTCTTCCTCTCTGCAACCTTGTTATGTTGTGGGTTGTAAGGAACAATCAACTCCCTCTTGATCCCTTCCTCCTTGCAGAAATCACTAAAGTTCCTAGAAGTTTACTCTCCTCCATTATCTGACCTCAACACCTTGATCGTCTTCCCTCTCAGGTTCCCTACATGAGCTCTGAACTCCTAGAATCTGTTGAAAACCTCATCCTTGGTATTCATGAAGAAAATCCATGTATTCAGGGAGAAATCATCAATGAATATCACATAATACATGAATCCACCCAAAGATGCAACTGACATAGGTCCACATACATATGAATGTACTAGATCCAATATCCCCTTGGACCTATTATCACTGCTCATAAAATCTCCCTTGACATTCTTGCTAAGTGCACATTCTCTACAAATGCCATCATGCTCTATCTGAAGCTCTAGAAGTCTTGTGACCATCCTCTTCAATGTTGGTAAATCCCTGTAATGTAAGTGTGAAAATATCTGATACTATAGCTCACACAAATTGATGTTTTCATGTACTAATTCCTAGGTTAGTGATCTCAAAAATCTATATAGACCTCCTTATCGAACACCAATCACTTTTGTGGATTTTATAGCAACTTTTTTAGTTATCACGGTGTGACCAGTCGCAACTTGCAGAGAAACAAAAAGTGACCAAAAGAGTTGGTCGCACTATGTAGTGCAATCCTTAAGGCAATCACTCCATGTAATTAAGAAAATTGTGACCAAAAGGAATGTGTTCACTCTGTGTGCACAGGCCACTCACGATCACAATCGTACATAAGGCAGTCGTGCCCTGTAATTAGAAAAATCATGACCAAAGGGAATGTGGTCGCTCTGTGTGCACAGGTCACTCGCAACCACGATCGTACAATTGCAAAAACTAAAATATTTGAAGAAGATCTATCATATCTGACAATGAAAGATTTTAACTAGCTTCAGAAAAGACTTATACTAGCTCTGGCACTGAAATTTTTTAACTAGCTCTAATACCATGTTGAATTTTCTGATTTTTAGATATGATAATTATTGCCTTATGATTTTAATGTTACTATTATCATAGAATAATTACACACTAAAAATATCAACATGACTTAGTAGACTTGATGAGAGGTTTTTGTAAGTGAATATTATATGAGATGATATATTATAATTGAGGGCCTCGAGATATACTTGGGCGGAGTTCCCTTTCATTAATGGAAATTTATTTTCCATTATTGTCTTTTCATTAATTAATTTATTATTAACTAACAATTATTGATTATATATATATATATTATTTGTATATTATATTTATGTTGATGATTATTTCCTCACATGCACGTCTAATTAATATAGATCACTACATCCTGGAGCAGACAATGTGAGAGCCCTCGATTCTATCCACTCCTCATCAGGAGAAAGACTATGTATGTTCCATTCACCACTAGCAAAGTAACGTGAATGAATGAGTAATTTCCCTTGGTCAAATCAGCATGACCAATCTGGGAGAATGTCTACCAGATGTTGCTAACTAGAGAAACATCAACCAAGAGAGTTGATGCCATGCCTTTGTGGGAGAGAGGTAGGCTATGAATTTGTAGGCTAGTTATTTGAGGTCTGGAGTTGATAAATTCTAGTGATATAGGAGTACCTGTATGAGGGTATGGATTTCATGTAATACCCCTAGGTCGAACCCCAACTGTAAATGTAAATGAAAATGTACTTAAGCTAGTGAGTTGTTTGATATCATTTTTGTATGCACCTTCCATGGTATAGTGCGCGCATGTACTACCCACTAAAAAGATGAAGTGTGCACATTCCAAGGTACCGCGCGCATCAAACTTAAGTGTGTGTGATTTTGAGGCCAGGGAGCCTTTGTGTATATGTTGTGTTTTATAGGCTGGTGAGCTAGTTATTATAATCTAGGAGGCTTCTGTGTGGAATTAGGTCAGAGAGCCTATTTTTGTATATGTATCATCATTAATATAATACATTGTTGTGTGTAGACCAACCACGATAAAAGAGTATGGGGGGACTAAACTCCACTAGTTATGGAAAGGGGGGCTAAAAGTTAAGGAAAAGGGTTAAGCTATGGAGCTCAAGATAAAAGGGAATATTATATTAATATTCCTTAAAGTATAAATTATGGATAATTATTTTATCCTAAGTTCTAAGGATGGGGACAAGTGGTCCAAAGCATCTCTCAACATGACAAGTGTCAAGTTGGGGACATGCATACATATAGCTTAGACTTAGTTCATTTTCCTATCATTCCATCATCATTCACTCACTCATTCAGCTATCCTTTGTACCTTCCTGTCACTGTACCTGTACCTATATATGTATCCATACTTGTATCTATACCTAGTTAGCTTGGGAGCTAGACTGAAGAAGTGGGTTGTCATGCCTGTGGGATACTGAAGAGGCAGGTTGTCAGGCCCATGAGAAATTTCTCTTTAGGTGAGATATTTGTTGGGAATTGATTTCCTGAAGGTGCCAAAATGAAGCTACAGGGCTCTAAGATTTCCTGTCTGGCCTATTCCTAAAGCTCTAGAAGGGAAGTGGGGCAGTTGAGGGATTATTGAGCAGAGAAGGGGCACACTTCCTGGTGTTGGACATGCATGTGGGGAATGAGGGACTGTAGGCTGTTAGTTTGAGTTGGAACCTGTGACGAAGTCTTTCCTGGTGTCTAAGATACATCAACTTGGTTAGGAATCCCTTTACCCAAGTGGAGTTTAGTCCCAGCTCAGGGGTGACCCACTACTGAGAGTGATGAGTAGTGTGGTCTAAGGCTGGGAGGTTTTTGGAATGTCTACACGCAGTTGGTGATATTTTTACCAAGATAAGTGTCCATTTTTTGTTAAATTACATGTTTCATTATTATGTATGCGTTTATTTTTATGGGTTATTCCTGCTTGTGTTTTATGTGTATTTTTATTATTATTTTGTATGAATTTGTGTATTGTAGAATGTATTTGTCTATTTTAAGTTTTGTATATAAAGTTCCGCAAGATTATCTGTGTGCATATGTTTTTATTTGTATACAATTTGAAAAATGTTATGTGGCATAGCCCAGTTGGATGTTGGGGATGTTACAATATGGTATCAGGGCTCCAGTTTTCAACAATGATCCTAGATGGGCTGAGCAAGTGAGTTGAAGCGAAATTTCATAGAGGATTGATTTTGAAGTGGACAAATTTCAAGTTACAAAGCATCCATGGTAAAAATTAGAAGCAATTGTGTGGAACTGGGAAAAAGCCCCAATTTATGTTGTTAAATTCATGGGAAAATTAAGAAATTTGTCCAAGTAGTGAGATATTCTTAATTTAATATATGTTCTAGAAAATTCAGACCTGAAATTGGTTGAATTTGAAGTTACAAAGAAGACATGAAAAATGGAGCAAGATTAGTTCATTAAAATCCTCAATTCGTGAATTGAGTTCGGGAAAAATTCATTTTGGGAATGTCAACCAACATCGATTTGTTGTTGCCCGTAGGGGTGTAGACCGATTGGCAAGTGTCGAGTAAATGGAAGGAAATATGTAAAAATAGGTCTCAAGGTCAATTCTCACCCAAATTTACCTAGAGGGCGTGCTTGCGAGCTATGCAGTCCTCCCTAGGGGTTATAAGGCAGCCGATAGGATTTGACCACGTGTCACGCGAGTACGATACTACCGTTGTTATTGATTCCCCTAGTTACAAAAAAAAAACATCGATTTGTTGTTGCAGAGGTTGAACTGGTGTTATTGAGGTGAAATTGAACAAATTTCATAGTTGCAAAATGTCTATGGTGAAAATTGCAAAAAATGTTTGGCCAAAGCCCCAATTTCTGCAGCGGAATTCACGAGGAATTGATGTGCATAAAAATGAATGTGTGTCATTGTGCGCACTAAAAATGCATGATGCGCAGTGAAAATATTGTGATATGTGGAAAATATTGGTGTGCGGGTGCGCGTGCTAAAATTTGGCGCTACACGGTGCAGAGTAGCATTGTGCCGAAAAATATTAGCATGTGGGTGCACGCTAAAATTTGGCGTTGCACGGTGTAGAGTGGTATTGCAAGAAAAAATATTGGCATGCAGGTGCGTGCGTTAAAATTTGGTGCTACGTGGTGCAGAGTGGAATTGCGTGGAAAATATTGGCGTGCGGGTGTGCGCTCTAAAATTTGGCATTGCATAGTGTAGAGTGGCATTGCGCAGAAAATATTGGCATGTGGGTGTGCACACTTAAAATTTGGCACTGCACAGTGTAGAGTGGTAATGCAAAAAAATATTGGTGCGCGGATGTGCGCACTTAATTTTGGCATTGCACGATGCAGAGTGGTAATGTGCGAAAAATATTGGTGCACGGATGTGCGCACTTAATTTCGGCGTTGCGCGATGTAGAGTGGTAAAGTGCAGAAAATTTTGGCGTGCGGGTGTGCGCACTAAATTTAGCATTGCACAGTGTGGATTGAGTGGCACATGCGTAATACTGGCACACACAATGTGCACACGCATAATAATGGTGCGCATGGTATGTGTAGTATTGACAGAGCACAGAGGAATTTTGTTGGTGCGCACACAATGTGGGTATATGTTGTCGCGCGACAATTTAATTTTGACATGTTGTACTGGTGAGCAGTGTGGGCATATTAAATTTCAACATGGTGCAGCGCATAGAGTGCAATGCGCACAACAGGTAGTAGTGCAAGAACCAAAATTGTGCATGGTGGATATTGGCACGCGACACAAAAGTAGTGTGCACCAGTTATTAGCGCGAGAGAGAAGTGATCCACATTGGTTATAGGTGTGCAGAGCATGCGCTACCTTATGGTATTGTTGTGCATGCTAAATATGGGTGTATAGGTTCAAATTTGTGTGTGCGAAGTTGTTTGGATGGTGTACAACAATAGAAAACCAATGAATTTCTGTGACTTTTTATACCGTTTGAAGGTCATCTTTTTGCAGTGCGTTTTTGAGGCCCTAAATAGCGTTTTTAGCTACTCAAAAACCCCAAGAACAAGGTATTTCAAGATACAACTTGTCTCTAAAGCTCAAACAAAAGCTCCCAGAGAGAGGTTTCTAAAAGTGTAAACCATTCGTCAAACAGAGCTTTTATGAGGAAGTTACAAGACAAACAGTGGAGGGTAAATTCTAAGACCCAACTAACTTTGAAGGGCCATAACTTTCTGCTCTAGAATCATATTGAGGTGCATGAGTAGTATATGGAAAGCTATTGAACCATAGAAGAAATTCCTAGAGCTGAATTAAATTTCTGGGCACGTTAAAAAATTTTAAGATGGAAAAGAAGGTACCTGTAGCATTCCAGACCAAAAATACGAATTGGCTTAGAACTTCAGTGAGCTGTAACTAGCATCCCAGAACCCAGAAAGAGACGAAACTTGAAAATTCTGTCCAAAATTGTATATTAAGAAACCCAATTGATATCCTACTAAAAATCCAATGGAGTAGATGCAAAAATGCATAGTTACAGTGCAAAATTGCACCAAGTTGAAGAGTGAACAAAAAAATTAATAGACACTTTTCAAATAACCATAACTTTCTGCTCAAGAATCATAATTGAGCATGGAAGCAGGCATTGGAAAGGTCTTGGATAGTAGAATATAATTATTCGCCTATAAAACTGATCTGGTAATTCAATTTTTAGGAAATCATAAGAAATAATTATGATGCATTATTGAACTAGAATGGTTCATATTTTCATGAAATTGTTGAAACAGTTAGCCTAACAAAGTTCTGTTGGCTGCATATTTTGCAGAGTTAACGACAACTAGATCAGATAAGGATCAACACAAAGTGCAGAGGAATGGAAAATGCACAGGGGGCCTACAACCAAGAATATGAGATCACAAGGATGGATGTCCATATGAGCATTGAGGGAACAAACTCCGATGGACATGGAGAAGGAAGGGATGAAAACATGAATATAGTAGAGACCATTAAAAAATTACAAAAGGATGTACAAAGCCATAAATTGGATAGTAAAAGGATTATGAGAGCCAAGGAGTAGCAAGAGGACTTCAACATGAATTTAATGTAGAGCTTGAACAAAATAGAAAAGAAATTGGATAAGGAGAGTGGATCAAGAAAATCGGGAAGTCACGGGTCTCTTGATGAGCAAAGAAGAACAAGAAGTGTTAGAAGATATCACCATCACTCCCCGAGGAATTCCAATAAGAGATCACACAACATATCAAGTCCATCCCCTTTCATGAAGAATAAGAGGTCTAGTATGGATGAGCTATGAGGAGAAATGAACAAAATCAAACCTCCTACATTTGATGGTGAGCAAAAGAAGGATGAAGATGCAGAGACATGGTTGTTGGGCATTAGAAAGTATTTTCAATTGCATAATTATTCTTCTCATGCAAAAGGAATAATTTCCATATATCAACTCAAGGGAAAGGCATCCATGTGGTGGGATCATCTTGTGCAGGTGTAACACATTAAAGAGAAAAATGTTTCTTGGAGGGAATTCAAGAAGTATTTTGAAAATAAATATTTGACTAAGAGATACTATGAAAAGAAAATGAAAGAGTTACTTGAACTCAATCTTGGGAGTATGAACATAGATGAATATGAAAGAAGGTTTTCAGAACTACTGAAGTATGTTTCTTTCATCAAGGATGAGACAGTTAAGATTCAGAGGTATTTGAGTGGATTGTCATCATTCATTTGTGATAAAATACAATATGATGATCCAAAAACATTGAAGGAGTTGTAAATGCAACTTGAAGAGCTCCTGAAGAAGGGGTATATACACCCAAGTGTGTCACCTTGGGGTTCCCCAGTTTTATTTGTGAATAAAAAGGATGGAACATTGAGACTATGCATTGTCTTTAGGCAGTTGAACAAGGTAATTGTGAAGAATAAGTATTCTTTTCCCAGGATCGATGACCTCTTTGATCAGTTGAAATATGAAAAAATATTCTCCAAGATTGATCTTAGGTTAGGTTATCATCAAGTAATAATTAAAGAGAAAGACATCAGAAATACTACTTTCAAAACAAGGTATGGTCATTATGAGTTCACAGTGGTTCCCTTTGGATTATCAAATGCTCTAGTTATCTTCATGTGTTTAATGAATGATATTTTCAGAGAATACTTAGATAAGTTTGTCATTGTATTTTTAGATGACATTATTATATATTCTAAGTCGGAGGTAGAGCATGAACAACACTTGAGGATGGTGTTACAAGTATTAAGGGAGCATCAATTGTATGCTAAATTGGGCAAGTGCTCATTTTATCAGAGGCAAATTCATTATTTGGGGCATATCATTTCAGAGGATGGGATAGCATTGGATACTAAGAATATAGAAGCCATTAGAGGATGGTCAGCACCAAAAAATATGACAGAGGTCAAATCATTCATGGGCCTTGCAGGCTACTATAGGAGATTTATTGAAGTATTCTCAAAGATTTCACACCCAATCACTTCCTTGCAAAAGAAGGGTGTGAAGTTTCAGTGGACATTGGATTGTGAAAAGATTTTCCAACACTTGAAGAAATTATTAACTAGTGCTCCAATTTTAAGGATTGCAGATCCAAATGAAGACTTGATTGTATGCACTAATGCATGTAAAGAAGGACTTGGTGGAGTCCTCTATCAAAATTGGTTTGTTGTATGTTATGAATCAAGGAAGTTGAAGGAGCATGAAAGGCACTATGCCACTCATGATTTGGAGTTGGAAACCATAGTGTATTCCTTGAGGAAGTGGAGGCACTACCTCATGGGGAAATGGTTTGATCTGAGGACGGACCATAATGATCAAAAATATTTATTTGATTAGCAAACTCTAAATGCTAGGCAAAGAAGATGGTTAGAATTTCTTAGTGAATATGACTTTGATATAAAGCATATCAAAGGTAAAGAGAAAAAAGTGGTTGATGCACTCAGAAGAAGAGTGCATGAGTTGCATGCTACATCCATAATCATGTACCAATCAGATTTGAAAGACATAATCATAGAGGATGCAAAATTAGACTTACAATACAAAAAATTAGTGGCAAAATTACAACAAGGTATTTTGCAGCAGAAAATTGAAGACTATAAGCTAGAAAATGGTGAAATTATAATATACAAGGGAAGAATTTATGTACCAAATTCCCAGGAATTGAAAAATATGATATTGAAAGAAATGCATAATGAACCTTATGTTGGGCACCTAGGTTATCAAAAAACAATTGCAGCTGTCAAGAGCCAATATTATTGGCCAGGAAAGAAGAAAGAAGTTGTTGATTTTATTGCCAAATGTTTGGAATGTCAAAAGGTAAAGTCTGAGCATAGACACCCAGTTGGTTTGCTACAACCATTACCCATTCCTGAGTGGAAATGGGAAGTTTTAACAATGGATTTCATCACCAAACTTCCCAGAACAAACAAGCAACATGATTCTATTATGGTAGTGGTGGATAAGCTTACTAAAGTTGCCCATTGTATTCCAGTAAATCTCACAAACAAAGCAACCATCATTGTTGATGTTTATATGATTGAAA
Organism: Picea sitchensis; assembly: GCA_010110895.2. NCBI lineage: Eukaryota > Viridiplantae > Streptophyta > Pinopsida > Pinales > Pinaceae > Picea > Picea sitchensis. Next base: position 157,753 of record SNQJ01S0056157.1, read on the forward strand.
TTGCTCGATTACATAGTATACCATTTTATCACCATTTAAAGTTTTGGTGTGAAATCGATATTTCAGGGTTTATCTAGGTGCTAAATCTAGTTGGAAGTCAAATGAATTTGGGGAAGTGCCAGAAAAAGGAAAAATAGATTAAATTTGGTGGAGGAGTTAATTAAATCAGGCTCGAAAGGATGTATATCGTCATCCGCCAAGATCAATGGTTGGGAGATATTTCAGGGTTTGAAACAACACAGAGGTTAAAATATCTAACCGGTCCAAAAATTTCAACCGCAGTTTCCCCGCAAAGGTATGTGGCATCTTCAGGCATATTTCAGGGAGAAAAGAGGGTAGAATCAAAACCACCCCATCACACCCCCAAAATCATGTGTTAAATTTCATTAATCTGGGCTAATCCGAGGGCTACACGTGATGATGAAAATGTGACGGTGAGTCAAATCATCCCGAGAACCGTGCTTGTGTACCATTCGTCTACATAGTGCCAAATAAGCACCACCAAATAATCGATTTGATACTCATCATTGAAAATTGATAGTCGAACGTGAGAGGCCATTATTCCCGTAAGGATTTTCATCAATAGCCAATGATTATAATTGATGGCGACTGTTACTCAAAACACAGGTGAAATTACTCTATTTTGGGAAATTAATGACTTATATCAGAACAAGATATCTGCAAATCGAAACACTCGTCTAATTTATGCGCAATTGAGGGAAATAGGATCATGTTTCCTGGAAAACCAGAGAGAGCTGAGGAGAAATATTCGACGCTTTTCATCAAATTAGGGAGTTCGAAAATATGACACAATTATCAAATAAAAAGAGAGAAAGGCATGTTGCTTGAATCCTAACAACAAAATCTCATGAAAAATTTGTTGATGAGCTAGGATCAGGTTGAATCCTATTATGAAATATTTGATTATTAATGGATATGAAAATGGATACAACACATAAGTTGGAGTGAGAAAAAGGAAAAAAATAATGAAAGGAGGAGGCTAAAGTTGGAACAGTCAAAAGCACTGGAGAAAATCAACCCGGCTGGCTTGACACATTAAAGGAAGAGATTGAAAAACTAAAATAAAATATCAAGCTAAATAGAGTATGTTTCAGGGAATCTTGTGATACTGTAGACAGGTGGAATTTAGTGGAAAGATCCCATGTATTTCAGTTTCTGTTTGTAATTGTCCCTAGAAAGTAGGAGCTTGGTTTTGATAAGCTACTCCCTCTGTAACCGATGTCTATTTTTGAATCTTGGAAAGGACGACCGTTTTTTGGTCTCATATGTAATTTATCTATATATTGTTAAAAAGATAAATGAAGGGTTCGACTGGCTGGAGAGGGGCCTACTTTTGTAGCAGGAAAACTTTGTGATTTCTTATGAATTTGAATACAAGCAGAAAAGGTTTTCTTGAATAGTCGAGATTCATCATGGTGTTAATGTTCAGTATGCTTTCCTGTATTTCATATTCATGAATGTGTTTTGCTGCTAGTAATAATATTTAAGTAAAAGAAGGAATTCATCTTGTTGGTGCCCCTTCTTACTTTGATTATGCTTGTTATGTGTTTATTGGTTTATGGTTCAGAATTCACCCTTGATTGGTGCTTTGTTTTCGGTATCCAGCCTCTATGTTCCTTCTTCTAAAGCTATATCAAGAGATTCATCCTCTATTAGATTCCTCTTGTCATGGTGGCCTTTCCTTCTTTCCAAATTCCATTTCATATTGCTTATTTGGATGAATACAGTGCCTATTTTTCCTTTGTTCCCTCAGTAACACATAGCTTGTAAATCTTCATAAGATTTCAGGAGTTGATCCCATTTCTCAATGGCCATGTTCTCTTGTTTTTCCTACCAACCCCTTTAAAAACTTGTCCTATTGCAGAATATGACCTCTATGTCTCCATTACCAAATATTTTTGAGTATTTTCAAGTATTTACATGTTTGAGAGAGCCCTCTCTGGTTGGAAGGGTAAGAATCCAACCTAAAGTTGGTTGAAATAGTTACCTCTGTCTTTTGTTTATCAGTCGAACAAATTTACAGAGTGCTAACATTATGGCACTGTTGCCAGGGAACGAATGTAAAATATTCCCTGGGAGAAACGACAAAGTTTAGATCTGAGTACTGATGGTGAAAATTATTTAGACACAGAAAGGTTGTACATCATTTAGCTGACAACTCCATTTTCAAGAATCTAGTATTCAAATTTTTTATGGCAACTCCACTGTCCAAAGACTCAGTAGTATGAAGATTTTATTGGCGACTCCACTCAATATTCAAATGTGATTCATAGACTCCACTGGAAAATGAGATCCCTTGACAGAGGTATGAAAGGACATCATGGGAGAAAACAAGTACCTAAAGTTGAGTTTTTTCCAAGACATAATATTTTTTGTTATTAATTACCTTTTGTCTGTTCCTGAACATGTTAAACGAATTTTTCTTTACCTGTTGCATTCAAATGATGATCATCAGAATCTTGCAATTGTGTATCCTTCTCTTAAATTCATACATATATCTCCTCATTTTATCACTGATTTTGATCAAAATCTCCCATCTTATCCATGTGATGACCATAACCAAGTTGATGAGCCTCATGAAACCGAGGATGATGTCTCACCTCTTGTACTTGATCCAACACCCTCCAAGATTCAACATAGATACAGTCCTTTAAAATTACCTCATACCCTTCATGAATTTCCTCCAAAACACTATAAGTACCTACTTGCGTTTGATGGAGTACCTAATGCCATCACATCTGAAAAACACATCCAAGATTTTGAACATTTTATAGATTTTTTTGAGATTGATCATGATGATGTTTGTATAAGGGCCTTCTCTCAATCCTTGGAAGGGGATAGCAAATATTGGTTTAAGCATTTGCATCCAGAGACAATTAGCTTATGGGAGGAATTGAAGAATGTCTTTTTGAAGTTTTTGAGCAAGAAGAAATCTTTGGATCTACAACTTACAAAGTTCTATACCTTAAAAGAGAAGAATAATGAAACTATTTCTACATTCAGTAGAAGGTTTTCTAGTATTTATTACAATTTACCCAAAGAAGTACAACCCACTGAAGCTGCTGCCATGCTCCATTATATAAAAACTCTTCATACAGATTTGTCTTTCCTCTTGATGGAAAGAAGACCTAAGTCCTTACAGTGAATGTTTGATGATGTTCAAGAGATCCAACACAATATCCAAGCATGTAAAGAGATTCGAAATGAGGAGTTGGATGCTAAAGAACATGACAGTGAATATGAATAGAAAATAGTTAATTTAAATATTGAGTAGAGAGTTAATGATATCATATGACCTCTTGAAGTTTTAAATGCTAATAATTTTGCAAAGGATTATATTCCACTTATTTAAAGAGAACACGCTAATTTATCTTCTGATCCATCCCATGATAAGGATGGGGATGATTGTTTTATGTATTCATTTCTAGACAGTCAAGAAAATGAATTTGCAAATCATCTTGTTGAAGAGCAGGTTGATGTTCCAAGCTTTTCCTTGTTAGATAACATTGCATATGTTTCTGATTTGCCTATATATGATTAATATAATGATGATGATGATCTTGACTTCCTAGAACAAACAGCTACATGTTCTCTATCAGGAAATGTTCCTTTTCAACAGTGCAATGAGGGCAATCAACCTACATATCACAGTTACAAAGAAGAAAGTATTGAATCAACTGAAGGAATTTCTCTACCTTTATGATTTTCTTCATTTAGATTGTTGAAAGAGAATTCTAAGATCATCATTGAAGCAAAGGAAGTTGTGATGATTCCAAATCACACTGATTCACAGGAACAAATTGACAAGAAATTGCAGCCATTGGTTAAAAATGAAGCTGAAAATGAGTGTATTCAACAATCCAAAGAAATTGAAAAATGTGCATATGACAGCAGTGAAGAAAATGAAGAAGGTTTTGAATCAGGTGATAGAACCTTGCCATTATGCTTTGCTTCTTTCAAATTGCTGAAGAAAAATGTTTATAATGTTTCAAATCATAAATCCTCCAAGCATGAGGTTGAATATGAAGAAAGCAGTGGACTTGCAAATGAAATCTATCTTCCATTATGTTTTTCTTCCTTTGAATTGTTGAAAGTAAATCATGGGATAACAGAGGAAGATGATCAGGGAATTGTTGTTAAAAGTCATTTTCCTTCTCTTGAACTTGATGAAGACATTCAACAAGATTTCCAACAAAACAAAGTGCTTCAAAGTTGTTTTTCTTCCCCTATGAATGAGGTGTTTGTTCAAAGTATAAGTGGCTTAGACATGGATGAGGGTTCTGAAACTGCATCTATAGAGATTTCAAGCTGTGAACAAACAAATGACATAGAGTTTTAGGAAAGAAGCAAAACAATGTGTGCCACTGTTCAATCAGAAATACAGAAAAATAATAAAGAGGCAGTTGTTTTATTTGGTTCCTTTGAGGATCATGTTTTTGAAAATGTTCTCAGAACTGAAGAAGTAGAGCAAGAACAACCAACACTTATGAAGGAGTCTTGTCTTTCTATTTTTATTCATCAAGAAGAAATGTTTTCTCATGTGTTTCATGACCCTGTGGCATGCTATATGGAGTGTTTTAACAATCAAAAATTACAGCTTATGATGAGTTGTGAGCTTAGAGATAAAGATGATGGTAAATCAACGTCATTGTTAATTATGGATTGCTTGCCACCAGGGGTTTCATTGCAGCCAACACTATCTTCTGATTCAGTATATTTCTATTTCCAATAGTCTCAGCAGACCTTTCAGCCTCTTGGTGACAATCAACGGGTTAAATCACATGAAAACAAGAATGCAGTGGAAGGGGTGAAACATGATTGTTGTTTTGTGCATATTTTAGAGGATCCATTTGCAATTTTGTTGGAGACAGTAAACAGTGCCAATGTTTTAAAATTTTTGAGATTTGAATTCATAGGTAAATTCTTGAATGAATTATCAGTTAATAGGTTTTGGAGCAAGCATGTGCAAAGAAACCAGACAGTAGATAAAATTGTTGCATGGTTGCACTAACATTATGATTTCATTTGATTGGAAGATCATTTCAGTAGTTAAGGTAGGTAGGTGTGAATAATCTTGATGATCAAGCATTTTTCAGTTTGGATTTTCAGTAATGTGTACAGTTAGATTTTAGTGGTGTATCCAGTGTTCAGTCTCCAGGCGAGAGCAGTGTGTAGACTTCGATTTTCAACGAACATTGGTGACAAGTCAGAGAAGGGTACACACCTATTTTGGGAGCAACCCAATGGATCATGCACAGGGTCTACAAGTTCTTTGCTACCCCACTCGGAGGACATCATCCCCAGTTGGAGCCCATGTTATCACCATTTAAATTTTTGGTGTGAAATCGATATTTGAGGGTTTAGTGAGGTGTTAAATCTAGTTGGAAGTCACATGAATTTGGGGAAGTGCCAGAAAATGGAAAAAAAGATTAAATTTGGTGGAGGCGTTAAGAAAATCAGGCTCGAAAGGACGTAGATCACCATCCACCGAGATCAATGGTTGGGAGATATTTTGGGGTTTGAAACAATGTGGAGGTTAAAATATCTAAGCAATCCCGAAATTTCAACTGTGGTTTCCCCGCAAAGGTATGTGGCTTCTTCAGGCACATTTTGGGGTGAAAAGAGGGTAGACTCAAAACCACCCCATCACACCCCCGAAATCACGTGTTAAATGTCATTAATCAGGGCTAATCTGAGGGCTACACGTGATGATGAAAAGGTGATGGTGAGTCAAATCATCTCGAGAACCGTGCTTGTGTACCATTCGTCTGCACAGTGCCAAATAAGCATCGCCAAATAATCGATTTGATACTCATCATTGAAAATTAATAGCCGAACGTGAGAGGGCGTTATTCCCATAAGGATTTTTGTCAGTGGCCAATGTTTATAATTCATGGTGACTGTTACTCAAAACACAGGTGAAATTACTCTATTTTTGGAAATTAATGGCTTATTCCATATTGAGATATCTACAAATTGAAACGCGCATCTAATTCATGCGCAATTGAGGGAAATAGGCTCATGTTTCCTACAATACCAGAGAGAGCCTAGGAGAAAGATTCAACGTTTTTCAACAAATCATGGAGTTTGAAAATATGACAGAATTATCAAATAAAAAGAGAGAAAGGCATGTTGCATGAATCCTATCAACAAAATATTGTGAAAAATATGTTGATGAGTCAGGATAAGGTGGAGAGATCAGGTTGAATCCTATTATGAAAGATTTTATTATTAATGGATATGCAGAAGGATACAACACACAAGATGGCTTGAGCAAAAGGCTAAAGCTCGAATAATCAAAAGCATTGGAGAAAATCATCCTAGCTGGCTTGACACGTTAAAGGAAGAGATTGAAAACCTAAAATAAAATAACAAGCTAAATCGAGTATGTTTCAGGGAATCTTATAATATTGTAGACATGTGGCATTTAGTGGAAAGATCCCAGGTATTTCAATTTATGTCTATAATTGTCCCTAGAAATTAGGAGTTCAGTTTTGATAAGTTACTCCCTCTGTAACCGATGTCTATTTTTGAATCTTGGAAAGGACAACCATTTTTCTGTCTCATATGTAATTTATCTATATATATTGTTAAAAAGATAAATGAAGGGTTTGACTAGCTAGAGAGGGGCCTGCCTTTGTAGCAGCAAAACTTTGTGATTTCTTATGAATTTGAATACAAGAAGAGAAGGTTTTCTTGAATAGCTGAGATTCATGATGGTGTTAATGTTCAGTATGTTTTCTTGTATTTCATATTCATGAATGTGTTTTGTTGCTAGTAATAATCTTTAAGTAAAAGAAGGAATTCATCTTGTTGGTGCCCCTTCTTACATTTATTATGCTTGTTATGTGTTTATTGGTTTCTGGTTTAGAATTCACCCTTGATTGGTGTTATGTTTTAAGTAGCCAACCTCTATGTTCCTTCTTCTAAATCTATATCAAGAGATTCATCCTATGTTAGATGTCTCTTGTCATGGTAGCCTTTCCTTTCTTTCCAACTTCCATTTCATATTGCTTATTTGGTTGAACACAGTGCCTATTTTGCCTATGTTCCCTCAAGAACACATAGCTTGTAAATATTCATAGGATTTCAGGAGTTGACCCCATTGCCCAATGGCCCTGTTCTCTTGTTTGTCCTACCAACCCCTTTAAAAACTTGTCCTATTGCATAATTTGACCTGTGTGTGTCCATTGCCAAATATTTTTTAGTATTTTCAAGTATTTACATGTTTGAGAGAGCCCTCTCTGGTTGGAAGAGTTAGAATCCAACCTAAAGTTGGTTGAAACAGTTACCTATGTCATTTTTTTATCATCCGAACAAATTTACAGAGTGCTATCATACCCAAGACAACCATGTCTGACAAAGATCCAAAATTTACATCAAATTTTTGGAAGGGATTTGGAACAAATTTGAATTTTAGCACAACTTATCATCCAAAATTAGATGGACAAATAGAGAGGGTGAATCAAGTGATTGAGGATATGTTGAAGATGTATGTGATGGATAAACCATCAAAATGGGAAGACTACTTACACTTAGTACAGTTTTCTTATAAAAATGGGTACCAAACATCTCTAAAGATGAGCCCATTTGAGGCACTCTATGGTAGAAGGTGAAACACACATGTAAGTTGGGATAACCCAGTAGATAGAGAAGTGGTTGAGCTAGATTTACTCAGGGAAATGGAGGAGAAAATGTTGAAAATAAAACAAAATTTAAAGGCTGCCCAAGACAGGTAGAAAAGATATGTTGACAAGGGAAGAAATCACAGAGAATTTAAAGTGGGGGACCATGTATTCTTGAAAGTGAAGGCCAACAGAAATTCCCTGGAGTTGGGAAATTGTTCAAGTTGGCAGCTTGCTATTGTGGGCCATTTGAAATCCTAGAGAGAATTAGGCCTATAGCATACATGCTTTCCTTTCCTACATCAATGACCATTCATAATGTATTTCATGTATTATTGATTAAGAAATATAAACCTTATGCTAATCATGTTATTGATTGGAATGTGATTCAGGTGGAGTAAGAAGGCGCTTTCCATGTACATCTGATACGCATTCTGAACCGGAAAACAAAATAGCTCTAGAATTGAGCCATAGGGCTTGTGAAGGTTCAATGGACCTGGTACGGTCCTGAGGATGCTACTTGGGAGCATGAAGATGCAATGCGAGAAGAATACCCACATATTTTTTAGGATTTTTGAAATTTTGGTTGTATATTTGTACATAATGCACTGAGGATATTGCATAAATAAGGGGAGGGGATTGTAATACCCTTGGGCCGAACCTAAAATGTAAATGTAAATGAAAATGTACTTAAGTTGGTGAGTTGTTTGATATCATATTTGTATGGACCTTCCATGGTATAGTGCACACATGTATTGCGCACTAAAATGATGAAGTGTGCACATTCTAGGATACCGCGCGCAACAAACTTAAGTGCGTGCGATTTTGAGGCCAGAGAGCCTTTATGTATATGTTGTGTTTTATAGGATGGTGAGCCAATTATAATAAGCTAGGAGGCTTATGTGTGGAATTAGGCCAGAGAGCCTAGATGCTAAAGGCTAGTGAGCGTATTTTTGTATATGTCTCATCATTAATATAATACATTGTTGTGTGTAGACCGACCACGATAAAAGAGTATGGAGGACTAAAATCCACTAGTTAGGGAAAGGGGGGACTAAAAGTTAAGGAAAAGGGACAAGCTAGGGAGCTTAATCCAAAAAGGAATATTATATTAATATTCCTTAAAGTGTAAATTATGGATAATTATTTTATCCCAATTTATAAGGATGGGGACAAGTGGGCCAAAGTAGCTCTCAAGATGACAAGTGTCAAGTTGGGGCCATGCATACATATAGCTTGGACTTAGTTCATTTTCCTATCATTCCATCATCATTCACTCACTCATTCATCTGTCCTCTGTACCTTCCTGTCACTGTACCTATACTTGTATATGTATCCATACATGTATCTGTACCTAGTTAGCTTGGGATCTGGACTAAAGAAGTAGGTCATCATGCCCGTGGGATACTGAAGAGGCGGGTTTTTAGGCCCATGAGAAATTTCTCTCTAGGTGAGATATTTGTTGGGAATCGATTTTCTGAAGGTGCCAAACTACAACTACAGGGCTCTGAGACTTCTTGTCCAGCCTGTTGTTGAAGACCTGGAAGGGAAGTGGGGCAGCTGAGAGACTCTTGAGAAAAGAAGGGGCACACTTCCTGGGGTACGACAAGAATGTGGGGAATGAGGGACTGTAGGATGTTAGTTTGAGTTGGCACCTGTGATGGAGTCTTTGTTGTTGTCTAAGATACATCAGCCTGGTTAGGAATCCCTTTACCAGGGTTAAGTTTAGTCCCATCTCGGGGGTGACCCATTGTTGAGAGTGATGAGCAGTGTGGTATAAGGCTGGGAGGTTCGTGGAAGGTCTGCACGTAGTTGGTGATATTTTTACCAATACAAGTGTTCATTTTGTGTTAAATTACATGGTGCATTATTATGTATGCGTTTATTTTTATGGGTTATTCTTGTTTGTGTTGCATGTTTATTTTTATTATTATTATGTATGAATTTGTGTATTGCAGAATGTATTTGTTTGTTTTAAGTTATATATATAAATTTCCGCAAGATTTCATGTGTGCATATGTTTTTGTTTGTATAGAGTTCGAAAACTGTTATGTGGCATAGCCCAATTGCATGTTGGGGATGTTACATTTCATGAGGGACCCAAACCTACCACTTCCACTAGAGACAACATGAAGAACATTTAATGAGTAAAATATATATTTTAGTGTTTGATTGGTACTACACATATTGTTTTTCATGTTTTATGGGCATAATATCAATATTTTGTGTGGTTTGTGTACATGTGGGATTGTGAAGACTACCTGTAGCATAGGAAACACTGACTATATAGGAGAGGCTATTCCTAAGAGAGGTAGGACCAACCCTACAGGCCCAACGCTAACATCAATATGTAGACCAATTGGATCATCTTGAGATGTTAAGAAAATGTATTTAAGTCTTAATGGAGGAGGTCCTAGAGGTGGATGAGACCATGCTAGAGGACCATTGAGTGAAGGACTACACATGTGTTTTAGATGAGTGGAGATATTTTCTGAGGTAGGTGGTACAAGAGGGATAGATCATGTGTGATACGGCCTATAATTGACCTATTATGAATTTTCCACCTCCTTAGAGGTTGAATTGACCTACTATTTTCTTAGTTTGACTATATGCAAAATGCCCCCAATTTTGTATATTGACATTATGTATATTTTTTGAGACAAAAAATTTTGTATGTATCGACAATGATGATTACATACATACATACATATCTATATATCATGAAAATGATGATGATTTTACTTATGTTCTATATGGTGTACTTTCTATTGATCTTGAATGATGGTTAAAAATGACTTGTGGATTTACATGCTTTTCTTTTGTGTTTATGTTAATGAGAAATTTGACAGTCTAGAATTTGGTTTGTCAAAATATATACATATGTATTAATATTTCTAGGAACAAGAATAATTATAATGGTTTCAAATTGTTACGATAGGAGTCTAACTTGTAGATATTTCTAGAAGATGTGAGGTTCACGAACACCATATAACTGATTTAGTTGTGTAATAATTAGTTAGGAATCTAAGAAGACTTGTAAGAAGTGAATGCGAAGGGTAAAAAATTTGACAAGAAAACCAATTAATACATTGTATTCATCCCAGTGCTTGGTGGCATCGTCAAGGAAAACCCTGCTATGGTGAAACAATGTGTGCAATGGTGAGTAAATGGCCTACATGACTGAGGTTGGATTTTGAGTCTAGTGGTTAGTACCATTAAAAAATATGATGTGATAAGAGGTAACCAAAACCATGAAACAAGCATGGAGAAAGAAAGGTTTGATGTGCAAGAAAAATGAGATATATCCAATCAAGATAGATGAAAAACAAGTAATTTTTTCATGTACATGGGTTCCTTCACTGATAAGAAGAAGGTGCTATTGGATTATATGGAACTTTTTCAAGGTAGAGACTAGTGGAGCATTCAATTCAGTATTTGTGATGAAAACTTATGAAAAGAAGCCCCCAAATTGCAGATTATGAGTTCTCAACTGATGAGTAATGGATGGAGTTGTGACTAGTGATGTTTTAGTATCCTAAGTTCCCAATCAAGTGATAGAATGGAGGAATTTGTTGTTGAATTACTGCGAGGGCATGGTGTGGGGATGACAAGTGAGAATACGCATGGGTTTAATGAATGCTAATTTGGAAAATGGAGAATGGGCGATTGGCTCAATATGAATGCTAATTTGGAAAATGGAGAATGGGCGATTGGCTCAATAGGGGGTGCTCGAGTTGGGGGGGAGGGGTGGGGACCATTGGAATAGGTTGGTTTTCAAAAACTGTCTGGTGTAGTTTTGTAAGTGGGTAACATTAATAAGTAGGATGAACCCTCATGTCACACAGAGAAAAAAGGATGGGAGTGTTGTGTATGAGTTGACAATGGTAGCTTTGGAGTTGTTCCAAGAGAATTTATAGGGATACCCCTAGTATTTTGTTTACCATCTATCAGAGTTTGATTTTTTTCAACTACGTACTTTGTAGTTATTCTTGGATGTCTTGAGGGTATCCTAATGTAATGATGATTGTTTTCACTAGGAGGTGTCATGGGGATGGTTCCATGGGTAAAGTTAGGATAAGGAGGGGAAAGGTACCAAATATGGAACCAAGTGGTTAACCCTACAAAGATGAGTGTGGTCATAACCAAAGTCCCAACCCTTCCAAGTGGAAAATAGAGGAAAGGGATTTGGTGAATAGGATTCATGAAATTAATCATGTTTATTGGGTTTGGTGGGAAATGAAAATGTGATTCCACATCACATGGTAGTAGAGATGAGATAGAGGGTAGCAATATCATTTGGAAAATTGTGTTCATGTCAAGGCAGAGTGTCTTGGATGTGTATAGTGTCCATAAATCCCACAAAGGGTGTAGGGAACATTAGTCCATAGGTGAGTATTCTTGTATTTTTTAGGTTGTTTGTTTTTGCCCCCAAGATTGTGTGGTTGATTTTCCCCTTATTCTTGAATTTGATTCAAGTTGGTGGGGGCATTTTGGAATCCATTATTTTTAACCTTCTTCTTATTTTCCTTGTTCTATTGTTGTTGAGGAGGTTGGGAAAAATCTTGGGTTGGTTGATAAGATGAAGGTTGAATGATGTTAATGTCACCTGGGGGTAGTTGTATAATTAGGGATTGAGGGTCCCTGATAAGATGAAGGATCTTATGGAATGACTTGTAGGTAGGGGGTTATACTAATTATTAGGAGGGATGGATCCATAAATAGTAGGGGAGTAGCATGTGAAATCTAGCCAGGTGTTATATGATATAAGGTAGATGTGAATATCCCTAGAGGATGTTGGATCATACATAGAATGTTCTTTCTCCTACATAATCATTACCATAGAGACTAGCATCATGGTTAATAGGCATATGTCCAAACTAGTTAGTAGTCTAAACCATTGAACTAATAATGTTGTCAACAACATGGGATGCCCCTAGTGAGGATTTGTCATGAGAAATTTGTTAGGGTTAACCTAATACGAAGGTAAACAAATACCATGACTAGGAATATCTAAGGTCAAACTATTGATCCTTCAAAATGGATTCATCTTTATTTTGGGGCATAGTCATGGTGATGACTTTGTGGTGGCAGGGAGAAGGTAATTTAGGAACCAATCCATGAGGAGTGCATCCTCAATTTTGATTTTTCATATGTTGTGTTGTTGATGCCACTCACGGATGTGATCCATGATATGCATGGATGTGGTTTGGAAACATGATGTGAGAAGTTCAACTTGAGTGTCATGATGAAATAGTAACTGGAAAACATCCAAGAAGGTTGTCACAATGGATGCAAAGGTGGTGTGACCACTTGAGGGAAATTTAACATACCATTTGGTTGTTATATCCATTAAGGATCATTGAAACATCCTAACTAAAATAGAGTCTCCTATTATGCTATTAGAGGAACATAATAGATGATAAGTCATTTCATGATTAGATGGGTCCTCACCATCTTTTCCTTCCCATTTGGGGATGTTTGATGACAACTTGGTAGTCATGGGTGGTCAAGTTGCATCATAAAGTATGGGGTCATTGATAACTTCAGGAAATATTTTGGTTAGAAGCATATGCAAAACTTAAAATTTAATCTCAACTATGCAAGATTAACAAGGAAAACAGAGAACAGACAAAAGCAATGGATTTCTTCTTCATTGGAGTCACCATTTTGTTGTGGGTGTCAAATAGTGTTTTCATGATTTCAAAGTTATCCATTGGTGATAAACATGAATAATCCTCTCCAAATTGGTCCCATTATGGTGTATCTTTAATCGTGGCCATCACGGGAAGACGCTTTGAAGAATCCCACAAGAAGCCCTAGAGGTGTGGTCAAGAAGCCCCGCAGTTGTTTGAAGAAAAAGAGTATGAAGGACACTACAAATGCATGAAAAACCTCCATGGATTGATATCCCTCGTCAATTTATTTACAATGGAAGGTGGCATTCCACATGGTTCCTCAAGGTTGAGAAGATATTCCCTCTTAAATATGATCATGTGAATTTGTCCCTAAAACGTGTTGCAAACAAGAAGTTATAGGTTGGCCCTAAAGTTAAGGAAGTTCTTGGAAGGGTATAAATACACATTAATAACCTCTCATTTTCATTTTTTAATCTTGTTATCTCTTAGCAAAAGTTTGGTGGTGAATTCTAGAGGGAATATGAAGTGAAGAAGGGAGAAATTCCAAGGAAAGAAGAAGTATTGTGGTGGTTTCTTCTAAGATATGTTCCTTGAAGGTCATATTGGAATTTTTGCAATAATTTTTTTCTAGAATAATATAGATATTGAAACTTGGATGATTTTGAGAAGAAATATCAAGGTACATGTGGTATGAATTTCAACTTCTGGGTCGTTTTACTTTTGGAGATACACTATGTGCAAGATAGGATTTTTTACTAGTCCCATAACTAGTCTCAAATAGGTGTTCCAGGTAAAATTGGCATAACTTCTTAACATAGTATAAATAATCTATGAGACCATTTGCATTGGAAATAATACAGTCCTTATTATATTTTATGTTAGTTTTAGAATTATATATCAAATATTGAGTGTGTGGAATGTTGTACAAGCTCGTTCTCCAGAGTAGGACAAAATTCAACAAGGTTTGTCGTTTTTGCTATAACTATTTTTCAGGGACGAGTCAAGAAGTGAAAATCGGATGAATATCAAAGAAGATATCAAATAATATTGGGTACAATTTTCATACCTTGATTAATTACAGGTACAAAGTTATACTTGTTGGAATTTAGGGTTTGTGACTAATCCAAAAACTAGTCCCAAACGGGTGTTCGAGATAAATTTACGAAGTGATGTTGGGGTTTATATGTGGAACCATGTGGGCCTAGGATTTCTATGTGGAACTAGTTTGATAATGATTATGTAAAAGTGACAGTGACAGAGATGGTAAGAGTGATAGTGAGAGTGACAATGAAAGTGATAGGATGATTCTCTCATATATATTTGAGGGTGAAAGGAAAGGGCAAGGAAAGGGGGTTGAAGCCTCCTTCCAGTTGGAGCTGGAATCTAGATATTTGTAGGTTTCTTTAGTTTGGAGCCTGTAAATTAGGGGGTTGAAGCCTCCTTCTAGTTGGAGTTGGAGAATATTGGAATTTGTAGCTTTCTATGAATGTAATATTGTTATTATATAAGAAAAACATATCGTGGATTTCCATGTAAATGTGTTGTGCACTATGTATTTGTTCTTCTGCTCTTTACTGTATATTGGATGCATTTATTTGATTAAAAATTTAAAGTTTTAAAAAAGTGATAAATTGTACTTGATACTAGTTCACCCCCCCCTCTCAATATCAACAATTGGTTTCAGAGCAGGTTACCTTCATAACAATTTAATCACTAGAAGGAAGATCATGAAAAAAAATGGAAGGCCACATTTCAAATGGGATTCCACAATTTAATGGAAACAATTATGCATATTGGAGCAACAAAATGCAAAAATTACTTGACGGCTCTAGGAGTGAATATTTGGATCTCATTCGTTAATGGCTATAAAGTTCCAAAAAATACTCCAACGATTCAAATGAGAATAAATTGATGAGTTGTAATTCAAAGGCTAGGCATGTTATCATAAGTGGATTGACACAAAATATTTCTAGCAAGGTGATGGGTTGCAACATAGCTAAAGAGGTATGGGATAAACTTAAAAATATTCATGAAGGAGATTCAAAATTCAAGCAGGTCAAGCTTCAATGACACAAAACACATTTTGAAAATATGAAAATGGATGAAAAAGAAGATATTGAAACTTATTTACTCAGAGTAGATGAAGTTGTAAATGCCATCAAAGGATTAGGAGAATAAGTCAAAGAACCCTTGGTTATATAGAAATTATTGATATCACTTCCTTTGAGATATGATTCCAAGGTCTTGGCCATTGAAGAAACTAGGGATTTGACCAAAATGACAATGGATGAACTACATGGAACCCTCACATCATATGAAATGAGAACAGATACATAAAATGGATAGCCAAACAGAGAAGCAACTTTTAAATCCATGAAGAAAACAAGGAACAAAGAGCACAGGGTAGAAGAAAGACCAAGCGATGAATCAGATGAAGAAGAAGCACATTTCATAAGGAAGCTCAAGAGGGGAACTGACAAATATAAAGGTAAGATACCTTTTAAATGCTTCAGTTTTGGTAGAGTAGGACACTATTATAAGAAATTCCCTTTTGAAGAAAAGAAAATATTTCACATGAAAAAGAGTCTTTACTCCAAGGAGGACAACAGTTCTTTAGATGAAAGTGATGGAGAAGAAAGTGATGTAAGGGAAGTTCTCTTCATAACTCAAGAAACTCATAATAATGACCACAAAAATTATGGAATAGATGAAATCAATTATGAAGAAGAGTCTAATGTAGAGACATAAGAAACAAACACAGAATCTTTTTGGGGAAGCAAAGACATCACAGAAAGTGAACAGGAAGATGAAGAGAATCTTGAAAAATTGAAGTATGTTGTAGAAGAAAATATCAAGCTCGAAAACAAAAATAGAGAGTTGAAAAATAAATTAAAAAATTGTGACGAAGAGAATCATGAGCTTGAAAAGACAATTGATAGCTTGAAGGAGTAGTTAGATAAAGCCAAGAAGATTGAATATTATGATAATTTGAAGGAAGAATTAGATCACACA
Organism: Picea sitchensis; assembly: GCA_010110895.2. Lineage (NCBI taxonomy): Eukaryota > Viridiplantae > Streptophyta > Pinopsida > Pinales > Pinaceae > Picea > Picea sitchensis. The sequence continues at coordinate 174,047 of SNQJ01S0056157.1, forward strand.
AGAAAAGAGCTGATGTTGACAACAAAAAAGTTGAATTACTACAAGAAATTTGATAGAAGTATTGAAAAGTCAGATGAAATTCTTAGAAAACAAAGATCACCTACCGATAAGACAGGACTTGGACATGAAAATGGTTTGAAGACAACATATACAGATAAAACAGATAGGGAAGATGAAGGAAATTCTAGAAACTATGCAAATTACTTAAGAAGTGGAACCAACAAACAAAAGGGAGTTAAAGAACAACAGGAACATGACACCTCCAACTGGAACAAAAGATTAGAGTTCAGAAGGGGTGAGACATCAAGAAGGCCCTTTTCTACCAGGTATGAGAATACATTTCTTGGTCATTGTTATACTTGTAGAAAATTTGGACACAAAAAAAATAACTTTAAAATCAATGCAAGAAACAACTATATAAGAAACATAAATGATTATGGATATCCAAGAGACAATCATGTAAATAGCAGATCTGGAAATGCTCATGGATTTTTCAACAAAAATTTAAATCCATTTGATCCACTGATGGATCATAACATTTCATGTTACAAATTAAATAATATCGGTCACACAGCCCGAGATAGCAGAGATGTGAAAGAAGATGCTCCTATCATAAAACTAGCTACAATATGGAAAAGGAAAGAGAATCCAAACAAGGAAGATTGTCGATTAGCATTACTTGCTTAAAATAAACAAGATGAATGGTACATAAACAATGGATTCTCAACAAACATGACCAGAGAACAAAACAAATTCATTAGCTTAAAGAAAGGAAAAAGTGGTAGTGTTGCATTTGGAAATGACTCCTCTGTCAAAATACTTGGAAAATGTGTAGTGAGCTTTGTAAGTGAAAATGTTAAAGCAACAAATGTCTTACCGGTTGAAGATTTGAAGCATAATCTAATTAGTGTCATTAAAATATGTGATCAATGATACAATATTGAGTTTGACTCCTGAAGATGTGAAATTAGAGAAAAAGACTCAAGAATATTGGTTGCTACAACAAGAAGAAGACCAAATAACATATACATCCTAGACAAAGAGGAGAAAAAGAGGATTGAAGTCACACAAAAGAGCTCCAAGGACTATAACAAGGAAGGAAAGGATAAGAATATAGAAAAGGAAGGTGAAATACTATTGAGCTCCATGATTTCAATGGGAGCAAACCCAAAGAGAAGAGTTACCCTTTTCCATTGATGTCAAAGGGGGAGAGAAAGATCAAGAGCATGATGACAGGGAGAGTATGAGTGTTTCCATCAATGACAAAGAGGGAGATTGTTAAATAGTGTTGTCATTGATTTAAAAATAATCCATTGGTGATAAACATGAAGAAGCCTCTCCAAAGTGTTCCCCTTATGGCGTAGCTTTAAGCATGGCCCTCACAGGAAGGTTCTTTGAAGAAACCCACAAGAAGCCTCACATTTGTTTGAAGAAAAAGAGTATGAAGGACACTATAAATATATGAAAAACCTCCATGGATTTATATCCCTCGTCAATTCATTTCAAATGGTAGGTGGCACACCATGTGGTTCCTCAAGGTTGAGAAGATGTGCTCTCTTAAAGATGATCATGTGAATTTGCCTCTAAAAAGTGTTGCAACTAAGAAGTTATAGGTCGGTCGTAAAGTTAAGTAAAGGAAGCACTTGGAAGGGTATAAATACACATTAAGAACGTCTCATTTTCATTATTAATTCTTGTGATCTCTTATCACAATTTTGGTGGTGAATTTTTAGAGGGAAGATGAAGTGAAGAAAGGAAAAATTCCAAGGGAAGATGAAGTCTTGTGATGATTTTTTCTAAGGTATGTTCCATGAAGGTCATATTGGAATTTTTTCTATAAATTCTTTTCTAGAATGATTCAGATAGAAAAAATTAGAGGTTGTTGATTTGACATATCAATTTACTTGTGGTATGGATTTTGGATTCTGGGTCGTTTCACTTTTGGAGATACACTCTGTGGAAGATAGGGTTTTTGACTAGTCATGTAACTAGTCTCAAACAGGTGTTCCGGGTAAAATAGTCATAACTTCTTCATAGATGATCAATATTATGTGATACCAATTGAATTGGAAAAAGTATATTCCATAGTATCTTTTTTGTGAGTTTCATAATCAGATATCAAATATTGAGCACGTGGAATTCTTTACAAGTTCTCTCTCCAGAATAACAAAACAATCAACAAGGTTTGTCATTTTTTCTATAATTGTTTTTTAGGGATGAGTCAAGAATCGAAACTTGGAGGACTCTCAAGGAAGATATCAAATAATATTGGGTACAAGTTTCATACCTTTATTAATTACAGGTATGGAGTTATACTTGTTGGAAGTTAGGGTTTGTGACTAATCCAAAAACTAGTCCCTAACAAGTGTTCAAGATAAATTTAAGAAGTGATGTTGGGATTTATATGTGGACCCATGTCGACCTAGGATTTTTGTGTCAAACCAATTTTATGATGATGATGTAACAGTGAAAATGATAGTGACAGTGGAAGTGACAGGTTGATTCTCTTATATATATTTGAGGGTGGAAGGAAGGGGTAAGCAAAGGGGGTTAAAGTCTCCTTCTAGTTAGAGCTGGAGAATCTAGGTAGTTGTATCTTCCTTTAGGTTGGAGCCTTTAAATTAGGGGGTTGAAGCATCCTTTCAATTGGATTTGTATAACCTTGGAAGTTTTATCTTCCTATGAATGTAATCTTGTTATTATATAAGAAAAACACTCCATGGATTTCCATGTAAATCTGTTGTGCACTGTGTATTTGTTCTTCTTCTCAATTGTATATTGGATGCATTTATTTGATTAAAAAATTAAAGTTTTAAAAAAGTGATAAATTTCACTTGATATTGGTTCACCCCCCTCCCCTCTCTATGTCAACAATGGGCTATTTGGTTCTAGTGAGTACTAAATAGATTCTACCAATAGGTTGGAGTTGTTGGTGCAAATAGAAAGTGTTAGGGGTATTAATAAGATGCAAAATTATTCCTTTCCTCTGATATGTGAATATTGACAATGTGAAATATGGGAGAAGAAAAATTTGATAGAATAACCCCTTTAGTGTATTGTTGATGATAGAGAAGGATGAGGGGGAACCTTCACACTAGAACCTCCTCTTTGGTCACATACAAGATATCACAATAATAAAAAACACTGCAAAAATTCTCACATTGTCAATGGGTGAGAAATCAAATCAATGAAAATATGAAACAACCATTATAAAGAATATTTTGGTTGGGGGAAAGAGATCCCAAAAAATTATATCAATGAAAGGTGGGGAAGAAAGTTACATAAAACAAAGAACAATGTTATTGAGGAGTAGCCATGAAGATGACCTTCAAGCTTCCTTTTTAGGTAGGTCTTGCCCTCTTTGAGACATTATCTATGAACCAAAGTAGTAATTGGAAGAGAATTTCTCCTTAGTAGTGGAATAAATGCTCAATGTTGATACTGATGACATCCAATGAATTCTGGACTAGTAAATGATTGGATCCTTGATTACATTTGTGCAACATAACCTTAAATTCATTGAACACATGGGACTCTTGATATATCCTTGTATTTATAGGTTTTCTTTGGAGAAATGGGAAGTGAAGATGTTTCCCAAGTAAGGCCACGCACTTGCCTCTTTAACTCTAGTGCTTTATCATAATCGAGAAAAACACAAATTTTTTAGCCTTCTTTAATCTTTAAGCGTCCATGGAAACTACCAGATTTCATAGTTTGATGTGTTGGTGATGTACATGAAAATTGCATGATTATCAAGTTATTGCTCATGTAGACCATGCAAATTATAACTGAGATTTCATGTAATCATAAGTTTAATCAACTGCATAGTTTGACATTGATTATCCATATATAATTCAACCATTTCTTGAAACTTTATGCTCCACTGGCTTCATTTTATTGATATTTTAACATAAATGGTGTTTTTTCAAAAGTCCCCTTTTTGTGCAAGCAAACGAAAATGGTGTGATATCAAAGAATTAATTAAGGGCATTTTTAAGGGCGATCCACCCATCAATCAAATAATTAATCAAAAAGTGTATTGAGACTAAAGTCCACCCATGGATATATGGTTAAGAGGAGAACATTATCTTTCACACTCAACATTGTATGAGTCATTTGTATCATTTGAAAGTAGGTAAGAGAAAACTTGCCAAGTGCAAATTCCTTATGCTACTAGTACAAGAAATAATGAAATAATCATGAAAGGTAACAATATTGATATTTGGTACAAATTGGTTCTTAACATTTACTACAAATTTAGTTATTAATCTTTACTACAAATTCGTTCTATTTAATGTTAAATAATAAGTATAAGTTAAGAGGAGAACATTATATGAGTCAACATTATATATGGTTAAGAGGTGAACATTATCTTTCACACTCAACATTATATGAGTCATTTGTATCATTTGAAACTAGGTAAGAGAAAACTTGTCAAAGTGAAAATCATTTATGCTACAAGTACAAGAAATAGAGATGTTCATGAGGGGGAGTGAAAATGATTCCAGTGACCGTTGGAGCCATGGTTTTCAAATTTTAATGCGTGGGAGACTAACCAGAGCTACCATGGATGAAGATCTAGTAGGGTTTCAATATTTTCTCACCTAAAATAGTGATGATAAGATTTCCCTTTCGTCTTTTTACAATTTTTGGTTCCTGTTCCATTCTTTCTTCGTGGTGTTTAGGGGTATTTCTAGTTTTTGGGGTTAGTTATTTCTCCTATTGGAAACTAGATCGGGTTATGGGTTACATGTTTACACATGTTAACTAACCTTACAATTTGATTATAGTGACTTAAAATAGCATTTACTACTGTCAGATACCTTTTTACCAGCCCTATCAGATGATGCTTTAGGGGACTCTACGCTGGTTCAGAGATCTTCTAAACTTTTCTGTGGTGGTGTTGGTAAAGCTCAGAACCAGGCGGAGTTCTCGTCAGTTGCTTTTGGTGACCGGACGTATAGGAAATAGTGGAAAGCCTCGAAGGTGGTAAAGAGAATGGTTCTTGGAGCAGACATGGGTTTAGAAGATACTTGTAGGCTCGCATTATGTGGACTTGTAGGCAGATTCGCCTATCATAGTATGAGTGATGAAAAACTCTCTTCCTAGTTAGAGAACATTTGGTGTTCGGTTATTGGATACGTCCCATATATGTGCAGGTTATATAAAGGATGGATTGGTTTTCTTTGTAGGAGCCCAAAAGATGTAGCATTATTGTTGAATTCATACTGGGTGGATGGAACAAGTAGCTTAATGTTAAAAAGGTGGAGATTACCATTTAACCTGGATACTAATTTTTTCCCATACAGACATATATGGGTTTTTCTCCTAGGGTTGCCTTGGTTTTTATGGAATGTTGGTGCTTTGAAAGATATCGATAATTCCCTTGGTAAGTTTATAATCTTTCAGGGTCTGCAAGAAAAGTTGGCAAGATGATGGTGGAAATTGATGTTGAACATGGACTCCCTGTTACATTAGAAATCGAGTGGAGAGGTAGTTTTATAATGCATAAGCTTGATTATTTAGGAGTTCCATTTCGATGTAGATTTTTCAGAAGCACTAATCATCTTCGTCAAGAGTGCCAAGGAAAGAAGAAACTTAAAGAGTCGTTGGATTCTCTTAGAGATTACTACACCCAACCTGATGAATCGATGGATACAGGGTTTGAAGGTTTTGCTGGCAGAGAATCAAGCTTTAGGGAACCCTCTTCGATGGTATTAGGTAAGATTAAATCCTATGGTTCATCCTTTTATTATTCACTGACTTCTAGGGAAAGATAATTGGTGTTATCTTCTGAATGGCTTAAACAAGTTATTGTTGATGTCGTTTCACCAACTTTATTTGTGCATGGGATTTCAAGAGACACTGTTGACTCTGTTGAAAGCTCTGACTCACCTTCTACTTCATAGACTATTTTTAGGGATATGGATCATGTGGTTCAGGAAAACCGACTGGCTGTGTCAGTTGATAGACTCACTAACGGTAACCCTACTATAGAACCCTTCTCCCCAGATGTTTCTTCTCATATCCCGGGCTCTAGTCAACCTATTCTGGATTCACCCATTGTTCTTCCTAGTTTCCATGAACTAGAAGATGAAGTGTCAAATCTGACTGCGGTACTTGATTCACTTATCCCATTCATTCGTGGTAATGATTCTTCTATTAAATTGCCATTTTTTATTGGTAATTTAGAAACGGTCCTAGAGACTGATTCTAGTGATCACAGTGATAAAAGTACAGAAGTGGGGGAGGTTGGGAAAGAGTTTGCATGGTCACAAAGCTTAGGTATTGAGCATTCTCCAGTGAAAACTTGAATTTCTAGGAAAAAAGCATCCACTGAAAAGGTTGTCGAACCTTATTTACGACCCTCCACTATGTTGGGTATGTGTTATATTCTTTGCATGTGTGTGTGTGGGGGTGCGTCAGATATGAAAACTGCGTCTGATGATCCCTTCACCTAGAGCTCTATCATGTGCACCGGGTGCTTTCCTAGGGGGGTCCCAGGGGGGGCAAGTATTCCCCCCCCTGGTTACGCTCAACGTTCAGGGAAGCGCCCTGAATTTTTTTGGGGCTGGTTTTTGCTATTTTTAGCGGATTTGTAAATTAATCTTGAATTAAGGGATTAGGGTTTTGGTATCTACGGAATACCTAAAAACATTGTATATATTGTATGGCAAATGGTGAAATTTGATATAATGAAAATAAGAAAGGTTTTCCTGATTGAGGGTTTCCGGTATAAAATCTCTGTGTACTATGTGTATGAGCGATTGATTAATTTCTGTATTGCTTAAGAATCTATATGCATTGTTTTACTTCATAGGTTTAAAACTTACATGTGGTATCAGAGCTTGTTTTTGGCTTCAGAGGGATGTCTTTGTTGTTGAGGGTTTGGCTTGG